>JASIRB010003116.1:0-81316 GCA_030323885.1 Branchipolynoe longqiensis | reverse complement strand
ACGGTGCCACTAAATGCTTAATACAACTAGAGTTATGACAACCACCTAGTTAGGTAACTTAGCATTTTAGTTGAACCCATGTTGTACCATACAATTATTAACAGTGCCACTGAATACTTAATACAACTAGAGATATGATAACCAGCTAGTTAGGTAACTTAGCATTTTAGCTGAACCCAGGTTGTACCATACTATTATTGATGGTGCCACTGAATGCTTAATACAACTAGAGTTATGACAACCACCTAGTTAGGTAACTTAGCATTTTAGCTGAACCCAGGTTGTACCATACTATTATTAATGGTGCCACTGAATGCTTAATACAACTAGAGTTATGACAACCACCTAGTTAGGTAACTTAGCATTTTAGCTGAACCCAGGTTGTACCATACTATTATTAACGGTGCCACTGAATGCTTAATACAACTAGAGATATGATAACCAGCTAGTTAGGTAACTTAGCATTTTAGCTGAACCCAGGTTGTACCATACTATTATTAACGGTGCCACTGAATGCTTAATACAACTAGAGTTATGACAACCACCTAGTTAGGTAACTTAGCATTTTAGTTGAACCCATGTTGTACCATACTATTATTAACGGTGCCACTGAATGCTTAATACAACTAGAGTTATGACAACCACCTAGTTAGGTAACTTAGCATTTTAGCTGAACCCAGGTTGTACCATACTATTATTAACGGTGCCACTAAATGCTTAATACAATTAGATTATGACAACCACCTAGTTAGGTAACTTAGCATTTTAGCTGAACCCAGGTTGTACCATACTATTATTAACGGTGCCACTAAATGCTTAATACAACTAGAGTTATGACAACCACCTAGTTAGGTAACTTAGCATTTTAGCTGAACCCAGGTTGTACCATACTATTATTAACGGTGCCACTAAATGCTTAATACAACTAGAGATATGACAACCACCTAGTTAGGTAACTTAGCATTTTAGCTGAAGCCAGGTTGTACCATACTATTATTAACGGTGCCACTAAATGCTTAATACAACTAGAGTTATGACAACCACCTAGTTAGGTAACTTAGCATTTTACTTGAACCCAGGCTGTACCATACACTTATTAACGGTGCCACTGAATGCTTAATACAACTACAGAGATGACAACCACCTAGTTAGGTAACTTAGCATTTTAGTTGAACCCATGTTGTGCCATACAATTATTAACGGTGCCAGTGAATGCTTAATACAACTAGAGATATGACAACCACCTAGTTAGGTAACTTAGGTGTGTGTTTTGTTGTGTTGGTTTGCATTTTAGTTGAACCCATGTTGTACCATACTATTATTAATGGTGCCACTGAATGCTTAATACAACTAGAGATATGACAACCACCTAGTTAGGTAACTTAGCATTTGACGTAATCACAGGTTGTACTTTTCTATTACTAATGGATACACTGAATGCTTGATAAAACTACGGACATGACAATGACCTAGTTAGCTAACTTAGAGTTGCATTGTCCGATGGTTTTGAGTTTCTGTCATCTTCTTAGGTAAATATATTAGGTTGATCATTAAAATCTATCTCACTTTAGTTTGAGATAATTTTTATTTTAAATGTCTAACTGTTAAGATATTTGTAAATGCAACCATGCAACATTAATTTTTGTAAACACGCCATAACTCTAACCCCATAGGCTTCTGCAGTAACCGGTTCTATTAAATTGCCTCAGTATTGCCTTCTGTGTTGTGAGAAATGTTTAATAAGTGCCCCAGTATCTAAGTTAGATATGTAGAATTGTAATTGTAATTGTTTCGGTTTTGGAAATTTGATGTTTGCTTCGGACTATGCAGCTTTACCGTCTGACGTAAAGCCAGGCTGTGCCTGAATAACTCTGCATGGACGACTCAAAACGCAGCCTACATATGAATGCACTAAAGTGGATGTGGGGTCCGATCTAGATACACCAGAACCACATGACTATCTAAACGCAAAAATATGTTATCTTTAAAATTGTTTAACACCAAATTAAATAGTATAAATGACCAAAGTTAAACATGGCTGGAAGACCAGGGCATCAACAGTAAGGAAAGATTATATTAATCTGAATAAAATTGTTTTCCAAAAAAAGGGAGTGTGTGCCACAATTTCTCGTCATGCGTGGTGTATTATGCGAGTATAAAGGCACAGAAGGGAATTATTACTTGTTTATGTATTCTACCGATTAGTCTATATATTGTACCCTCTGATTCATGCTGATTTGTTATATATCACTGATTGAAATTGGTTCTGTTTAGAAAGGATTAATATCTGCCTGCTTTCGGTACTATAACTTATAAGTTAGGATTCCATGGAATACCTGATTTACATATCGATTGAGGTCAAGCAAGGTTCAATGCGTATCTCAGAGACCCGGGCCTCAAACCCCATATGGCAACACCTGCTTTATAAAGTCGTAGTGTGCACTGATATCTCAGGGAAGGAGCCACATAGACAGGTAGGCGTAGATAGGGTGATTGCACCAAGGAGTATAGCTGGTCTAATGGTTAGGAACCACATATACAGGTAGGCGTAGATAGGGCGATTGCACCAAGGAGTACAGCTAGTCTAATGGTTAGGAACCACATAGACAGGTAGGCATAGATAGGGTGATTGCACCAAGGAGCCTAGCTGGTCTAATGGTTAGGAACCACATATACAGGTAGGCGTAGATAGGGTGATTGCAACAAGGAGCCTAGCTGGTCTAATGGTTAGGAACCACATAGACAGGTAGGCGTAGATAGGGTGATTGCACCAAGGAGCCTAGCTGGTCTAATGGTTAGGAACCACATATACAGGTAGGCGTAGATAGGGTGATTGCAACAAGGAGCCTAGCTGGTATAATGGTTAGGAACCACATAGACAGGTAGGCTTTGTTGACAAGGAGCTAGCTGGTAATGGTTAGGACCACATAACAGGTACGTAGATAGGGTGATTGCACCAAGGAGTACAGCTAGTCTAATGGTTAGGAACCACATATACAGGTAGGCGTAGATAGGGTGATTGCACCAAGGAGCCTAGCTGGTCTAATGGTTAGGAACCACATAGACAGGTAGGCGTAGATAGGGTGATTGCACCAAGGAGTATAGCTGGTCTAATGGTTAGGAACCACATAGACAGGTAGGCATAGATAGGGTGATTGCACCAAGGAGCCTAGCTGGTCTAATGATTAGGAGCCACATAGACAGGTAGGCGTAGATAGGGTGATTGCCCAAAGGAGTATAGCTGGTCTAATGGTTAGGAACCACATAGACAGGTAGGCATAGATAGGGTGATTGCACCAAGGAGCCTAGCTGGTCTAATGGTTAGGAACCACATAGACAGGTAGGCATAGATAGGGTGATTGCACCAAGGAGCCTAGCTGGTCTAATGATTAGGAGCCACATAGACAGGTAGGCGTAGATAGGGTGATTGCACCAAGGAGACTAGCTGGTCTAATGGTTAGGAGCCACATAGACAGGTATGCGTAGATAGGGTGATTGCACCAAGGAGCCTAGCTGGTCTAATGATAAGGAGCAACATAGACAGGTAGGCGTAGATAGGGTGATTGCACCAAGGAGCCTAGCTGGTCTAATGATTAGGAGCCACATAGACAGGTAGGCGTAGATAGGGTGATTGCACTAAGGAGCCTAGCTGGTCTAATGGTTAGGAGCCACATATACAGGTAGGCGTAGATAGGGTGATTGCACCAAGGAGCCTAGCTGGTCTAATGGTTAGGAGCCACATAGACAGGTAGGCGTAGATAGGGTGATTGCACCAAGGAGCCTAGCTGGTCTAATGGTTAGGAACCACATAGACAGGTAGGCATAGATAGGGTTGATTGATTGATTGATTGATGGTGGTTGCTTTACGCCGTGTCGGCAGCATAGGCCATATTCACGGCGAGAAATGTTTGTTTTTTGTTCAAACCATCGCTTTTACATGTAAAAGCAGACAATCAATTATGTGCCAATAGACACTAATTAAATTAGAAAGCTCACAATCATATATCTGTGGTCAAGGGAAACAAATTCCCATAGAAAAAGAAAAGTTTCATTAATAATTAATAGAATCCATTTAGTAAACTATATAAGGTGGTACAGTCCAGCTGCCCTCAAAAAGGCTAAAATGTTTTCCTGTTTTACCTTAGTAAAAAGGTCATGCATACTGCCTGCAGTGTAGAACCGTTGGCGCAGGGCCAAAAAATCAACGCAACTTAGTAAAATGTGTTTGAGTGTCAGTGGGGACTGACACCCAATACATTCAGGGGGAGGTTCCCCCTTGAGCAGAAAAGCATGTGTAAGCCACGAGTGGCCAATACGGCAGCGGCTAAGGACCACTTGGTCCCGCCGACCTCCCGCATGAGTCTGTGGTGGCTTTCCCACAGATGGTTCAATTTCTTTAAGTTTATTAATGTTTTCATCCCACTCATGTTGCCATTTGGATTTTATGTGGGTGGCTATTAGTGGTTTCAGATCAGAGTGAGGGATCAGACACGGTTCAAGATCACAGTTCAGGGCCTTCTTCGCAGCCCGATCAGCTCGTTCGTTTCCTTGTATGCCAGCATGGCCAGGCACCCAGCACAGGTGGATATCATACCCATCTGTTGTCAGTTGGTTCATTTTATAAATGACCGTTGCTAGAATAGGGTGATTCGTTTTCAGTCCAGCAACAGCCAGGAGGCAAGAGAACGAATCACTGTATATAACATAGTTAGTGTGGTTGGATACCTCGATACACTCCAAAGCGAGAAGGAGTGCTCGGGCCTCTGCAGTGAAAATCGAGCTCTGATCGGGCAAACGTACACCAAATTTTTCCCGTCGGCAGACTGCCGCAGCAGCTACCCGGCTTTGGTCTTTCGAACCATCAGTGTATATGGAGAGGTGGTCTGCAAACTGGCCTTGAATCTCTGCATGCAGTCCTTTGTACTCGAGTGGATGTGTCCCAGATTTCCTCAGTTCCGTGAGTCGGAGGATAACCGATGGCTTTCTCAACGACCACGGGGGATGTTCTGGGACTTTGGCATCCTCCAACACGTCCAAATCCACGCCTAAGGCCTCCAAATGAGGTTTCATTCAGGATTCAATGCATTAGTTTTTATCTTGACTACATATTGCATGGCCAGTTTGATTCTCCTGTTATTAAGTGATGGTTCATTGGCTTCGACATAAAGGCTCTGAACTGGTGAGGTGCGGAAGGCCCCAAGGGCCAGGCGCAGTCCCTGGTGGTGGATCGTGTCTAGCAGCCCAATATATGATTTCCTTGCGGAACCATATACTATGCTGCCGTAATCCACTCGTGAACGAACCAAGGTTCTGTACACGGAGAGCAGAACATCTCTGTCCGCTCCCCACTCTGAGCTGGACAGCACCCTCAGAATATCCAGCGCTTTCAGGCATCTTGTTTTCAGGTACTTTATATGTGGCACAAAAGACAGTTTTGCGTCGAGAATGAGGCCCAGAAATTTGGTTTTCTCAACGACTTTAATGGGATCCCCATCCAGGGTCAGCTCCGGTTCCGCATGTATTCTACGCAGCAGGCAGAAGTGCATGCAGACTGTTTTGGTCTTGGAAAATTTGAAACCGTTCAGAACTGACCATCGATGGATCCCATTTATGCTTGGTTGTAGCTGTCTCTCTATGACATTCATGTTAGCACCGCTGTAATATAAAACAAAGTCGTCCACGAAAAGACTACAGGAGACCCCCTCTGCTTACAGCAGCAGCAATACCATTGACCTTGACCCCGAAAAGGGTCACGGCCAGTATGCTGCCTTGAGGTACTCCTAGTTCCTGTGAGTGTAGGCGGGAATAGGTAGTCTTGACACGGACGCGGAAATGCCTGAAGGCTAGAAAGTTCCTGATGAAAATTGGCAAGTGGCCACGAAGGCCAATCGCATGAAGATCCTCCATGATGCCATGCTGCCACGTTGTGTCATAGGCTTTTTGCATAGATAGGGTGATTGCACCAAGGAGCTCCTAGGGTGATTGCACCAAGGAGCCTAGCTGGTCTAATGGTTAGGAGCCACATAGACAGGTAGGCGTAGATAGGGTGATTGCACCAAGGAGCCTAGCTGGTCTAATGGTTAGGAGCCACATAGACAGGTAGGCGTAGATAGGGTGATTGCACCAAGGAGCCTAGCTGGTCTAATGGTTAGGAACCACATAGACAGGTAGGCGTAGATAGGGTCATTACGCCAAGGAGCCTAGCTGGTCTAATGGTTAGGATGCTACTCACGAAATGGCAAGAAATGTGGGGTTGAATCCTGTTTTAGGCGCAATATTTCCCATTTGTATGACCACCCATGACATTGGTGTCATGACCAGAATGCTGTTCAAGCTATGTCTTATATGGTTTGCGAATCTAGAGTTTATTGTGATTTTAAATTCACCAATATGATTATTTAACTGAGTCGCTCTTAGCATGTTTCATGCAAGTGCAGAGAGATAAACAAAGCACCACATATTGAAGGGCATCTTTATCGCCTAGCAACATCTGAGGTCATACCAGAACAGGTACTGATTTTTGACAGTGTGCACTCATGCCCACTTTATAGTGCTGCCCCACTGGGACACCAGGCTGCCAGCACCGAGACCTGATATCCCACTTAGTCACATTATCCTACCACTGAGCCAACCAGTCCTTGGCCTATTTTAATAATGCCGAGCGCCAGGCTAGGAAGCGACAAGTATCAATATTTAAGTCATTGGTTTGACTCGACCAGGGTTCAAACCCACAAACCCATTGGTTCGGATCCCCCAATCTCCTAAAACAGATGACAGAGGTTCATCTCATTCAGCCACCCAACCCTGTCTGGTCAACTCAGCTCGGGCCACATTGAGTAACTCCTATTGGAACCGTCTGAATAACTCAGCTCGGCGCACATTGAGTAACTCCTATTGGAACCGTCTGAATAACTCAGCTCGGGGCACATTGAGTAACTCCTATTGGAACACTCTGAATAACTCAGCTCGGGGCACATTGAGTAACTCCTATTGGAACCATCTGAATAACTCAGCTCGGGGCACATTGAGTAACTCCTATTGGAACTGTCTGAATAACTCAGCTCGGGGCACATTGAGTAACTCCTATTGGAACACTCTGAATAACTCATCTCTGGGCACATTGAGTAACTCCTATTGGAACCCTCTGAATAACTCAGCTCGGGGCATATTGAGTAACTCCAATTGGAACCGTCTGAATTACTCAGCTCGGGGCACATTGAGTAACTCCAATTGGAACACTCTGAATAAGTCAGCTCGGGGCACATTGGGTAACTCCTATTGGAACCGTCTGAATAACTCAGCTCGGGGCATATTGAGTAACTCCAATTGGAACACTCTGAATAACTCAGCTCGGGGCACATTGAGTAACTCCTATTGGAACACTCTGAATAACTCAGCTCGGGGCACATTGAGTAACTCCTATTGGAACCGTCTGAATAACTCAGCTTGGGGCACATTGAGTAACTCCTATTGGAACTGTCTGAATAACTCAGCTCGGGGCACATTGAGTAACTCCTATTGGAACACTCTGAATAACTCATCTCAGGGCACATTGAGTAACTCCTATTGGAACCGTCTGAATAACTCAGCTCGGGGCATATTGAGGAACTCCTATTGGAACCCTCTGGATAACTCAGCTCAGGGCACATTGAGTAACTCCTATTTGAACCGTCTGAATAACTCAGCTCAGGGCATATTGAGTAACTCCTATTGGAACACTCTGAATAACTCAGGTCGGGATACATTGAGTAACAACCAAACAACAAGTCAGTGCTTGACCTGATATGCCCTTAGATGTTGCCAGGGCATAACACTCCAACAACCAAACCAAAGAAACAACAAGTCGGTGCCTCACCTGATATGCCCTTAGATGTTGCCAGGGCGTAAAACTCCAACAACCAAACCAAAGAAACAACAAGTCGGTGCCTGACCTGATATGCCCTTAGATGTTGCCAGGGCATAAAACTCCAACAACCAAACCAAAGAAACAACAAGTCGGTGCCTGACCTGATATGCCCTTAGATGTTGCCAGGGCGTAAAACTCCAACAACCAAACCAAAGAAACAACAAGTCGGTGCCTGACCTGATATGCCCTTAGATGGTGCCAGGGCGTGAAACTCCAACAACCAAACCAACCAAACACCAAGTCGGTGCCTGACCTGATATGCCCTTAGATGTTGCCAGGACGTGAAACTCCAACAACCAACCGACCTGAGCCATCTGAATGGCAGAGTGTGGCTTTCTAAACTAGACACCAGGCTGGCACAGGAGAGGTGGTGGCTTCAGGGGAGGCTGGTGGCTTCAGGGGAGGGCTACTGGACAATGTTCTTGTTGTTTGTTGGGGTTTTACATCCTGGCAACATGTCATCATCATCATCATGATCATCAAGGCGGGGTACCGACTTGTGAAATGGCAACTATATAGAGATGTCCCAATGTGACAACAGGCTGTCAGCACAATGACCTGATATCCCAATCAGTCACATTATCCTGAGACTGAGTTAACCAGTCCTTGTCCTATCCTAGTAATGGCGAGCGCCAGGCTAGGTAGTGACAATAATTAATTTGATAAGGTGATTAGTTTGACTCGGCTGAGAATCAAACTCACCACCTTCCACATGGGAAGCCAGCACTTTACCGATTGGGCCTCTGCATCCACTGGAGAGTGTAGATACGCTGATTGCTGATTGCTGATTGTACAAGGATACCTCTCTTTGACTTAGGTTTGAATCTACGCATCTGTTGTACCATCGCTTTACGGTGTGTCTCCTTAAAACAGCAGCTTCAATCTGGGTCATGTGACCGAATCGAACTCGTTCAACTAGAGTGTGCGGCGCATCCATTATTCACGCAGCTCATTCGCTCTATAGGGCGCCGGTATCGAAGCATGTGACCACCTCTGGATGGCAGGGTGGGTAGGGCGCCCGCTCTCCGCATGCAAAGTCGGGGGAACAATCCCCGGCTGTGTCAAACTGAAGTCTTCGAGAAATAATATTTGTTTTTAACTTGGAAGGCTCTAGGCAATCCCAGGACAGGGAAAGGAGTGATTTGGTAAGTTTCCTGATAATGCGACTGAGTGATATATTAGGCCATGGTATCCCAGGAGGGGCAACAAAGTCATGATAGGTATGCACTATCAAATGTCTGTGCCCGTCCGGATATGCCCGTGGATGTGGCAGGAAGTAAAACCCCAAATGAACCAAACCCGTGGATTCGGTTAGTCACAGACTCGTGCATGCTAGCCGATAGTCACTAAATAACGCATCAGTAGGTAGAGCCAGAATCAGTGGCTCTATTCCGGTTCATGGTCGGCGTCTAGAAAACTAGGTCACCTTGCTCCAGATAGCGCCAGTGCCGGTGTTGCGGTTTCCGAGGCACACCAGTTTGCCAGGGACACACCCATTCAAATGCATTGTCAACAGTCGTGAGCAAATCTTCATACAGAAAATGTCAAATATCTCTCAAATTACACCAACTAGAAACAAATCGCTTGGTACACATATAAAAAACATGTTTAGCAAAAAGACTATATTAAATTGATAAGGTTCGGGTTCTGGATTTCTATTAATTTTGAATAAAACTAACGTTTTGCACTGCGCGTACCGTCAAACTCAAGGCATTGTCAATGGTCATGAGCAATCTTCATTCAGAAAATACAGAAAAAGTCAAATATCTCTAAAACCACACCACCTAGAAACAAATTGTTTGGTACACATATAGAAAACACCTTTACCAAAAACATTATATTAAATTTATAAGGTTAGTGATGATGCTGTTCGATTTTGACGCATGCGCAGAAGCGATGTGTCCATGGCAAACTGGTGTGCCTCGGAAACCGCAACACCGGGCAACATGGCCGACATCCAGTGTGCACATGCGCAGTTGTCGCATTGAAAACCATCCACGACCGGAACTACTTTCAGCAACTCACTTGGAATTGGAATATGCTGAGGTTGAACAGACAGGGAGTGTGGAGGTGGAGAGAATAGGGCGTGGAGGAGGGTGGAGGAGGGTGGAGGGGCGTGGAGGAGGGTGGAGGATGGTGGAGGGGTGTGGGGGAGGGTGGAGGAGGGTGGAGGAGGGTGGAGGGGCGTGGAGGAGGGTGGAGGATGGTGGAGAGGTGTGGGGGAGGGTGGAGGGGGGGTAAGTTTTTTATAACTTTTTTTGTTTACTAAATGTATTTTATTCAGCAAATAATGTCTTTTGTCAGCGCCAGAGCACTGGTCTTCCAGCCGTTCATTACAATTTGTTGGTACATAAATGACAATATCAGTTGCAATAATAACCACATGAAAATCCTGTTCGATAATAGAAGCATAATATAAATGCACTATTAGTTGTAATATTAACTGCTATGAAGGTATTGCTGGTATTGCAATACCTCAGAGAGTTTGACGCCCCTGCCCTGCAGAGTTGTAAACCACTGAGTTGTGGAACAGGTTCTTGACCGAACCGAAGCGTAAGGGAGCAAACCCTAAACAGAAAACCATGTCACTGTGGCAGCATTAAGGGCGGTTGATGTATGGAACTCCCAACATCTCCCAACCAGCCAGTGCAGGGACAAATAGTTTTGCGCCTGTCTGGAGATGTTCTTGCCGGTGTGAAACCTCTATTTGCTCCCTGAGGGAGTGCCGCTGGTAACTTGCAAAAACCAGCAGCACTTCAACACTTTTGCAGGCAGCTTTCATGAAATGTACAAGAGAGGGCGCCCTCATCTCCGGTTCAAGGATACCATCGGGAGAAACCTGAAGCTGAGAGACATTGGGACCGACTCATGGACATCACTCTCACAGCAGAGAGCTAGATGGAGAGCAGGAGTCAAGTGGTGAAAGCAGTCTTTGTCGCATTGCGACCAACAGCATGATGATGATGATGATTAACTGCATACCATTCCAGTTCAACATATGTATTATGCACTTGGTGAGCATGCATCACATGGTATTGCATGATTCTAGAATTGTATTTAAGCACTTCTTTCTTCCTTTGTCTTTCTTTCTTCCTTTTTCAAAAAGATATAACATATCTCCAATACTCATATATATATATTATATTGTAAATATGCAAATCAGTGTGTAAAATATTCCGATAATTGGCAGAGGGGGGAATGGAAATCCTCTAATATTATTCTGTGTGGCCGGCCAAGAGTGTGTGTATATGTATGTTGTGTATATATATATATATAGCTTGGCCCATGCTTGAGGGCAGGTAATTATAGCATTAGGGATGATTGGCAGGTCTGGGTGATTGCACTCAGGGCTTGGCTCTCTGCTGAGGTAGGGGTCAATGCACACAGGGGTCAGGGTTGGTGGTGCCCACAGGTCAACCAGCTCTGGTGGTGGGCAGACCACTGGTGGTCATGGTAACTAGGAATGCTGAGTCCCTATTGGAGGAGCTGGGAATGCCACTTCCCTATTGGTTGAGAAAATGCCATGATCCTATACCAAGAATCCATGTACTATATATAATAAAGCAAAGGGGCTTGGACTCTCTCTTCTTACACTCTGACTTTGCTTTACTTTCTCTCTTTCTCTCCGTCTGTATTGTTTTTCACTTTAGGCTACCTACATAGCCACAGACTCGAACACCAACCCTACAAAACTGGTGACCACGACGAGACTAAAAGACATAGCTAAAAGAGTGATAGAATTTGTTATGAAGATTCACTTTTCCAAAAGCAAGTGTCTGTTGACAGCTTAGCTAAAAGAGTGATAGAATTTTTTAGGATGAACATTCACTTTTCCAAAAGTGAGTGTCTGTTGAGAGCTCAGCTAAAAGAGTGATGACTTTTCTTGTGGAAGGGAAATTCTACAAAACTGATGAGAGATTTTGTTCTTTCATTATTTAATTATTTTGTATTTTATTCTCATAGCACTAAGATGAATGAAAGATGAATGTATCTGGTATGTTATTCATATTCCTCATATCACTGTGATGAATGAGAGAAGAATGATTGTGGTATGTTTTTCATCTTGTCAAAGACAAAGGTGGGAAGAGCCAAGCTCACATATATTTCTTGATATATATATATATGTATATATATCTATACATTTTTTTTTAGATAACTACAAAACTGATTTTGTATATACTTGAAAACTGTTACTAACTATAACATGTTTATTATTAAGATGGTGTTGGTTTATCTTCCATGACAGAAAATGGCTGAATATTGTCATTTTTGATTGTTATGAAAATGGTAGTTCATTTGAGATTCATGGACATAAAGATGTCAAATGTTGTCTTTGATTGTCATGAAAATGCTGGTTCATTAACATTCATGGACATACAAATCGGTACAATATTGTCATTGATTGTCGTGAAATGATGGTTCATTTCAAATTCACGGACATCAAAATTGATCGAATATTGTCATTAAAGATCACAATTATTAACTTTATGCTGTGATTCACATTGTTGATATTAATCTATATCTGTTTCAATGACAAGGTTGTAGAGATGTGTAAATTTGTTTCTTAAGATGCTAATGGCAGTCTTAATGAAGGCTGAATTTATATTCAACATACCAGATGATTTA
Source organism: Branchipolynoe longqiensis (assembly GCA_030323885.1). Classification (NCBI taxonomy): domain Eukaryota; kingdom Metazoa; phylum Annelida; class Polychaeta; order Phyllodocida; family Polynoidae; genus Branchipolynoe; species Branchipolynoe longqiensis. Next base: position 68,784 of record JASIRB010003116.1, on the reverse strand, counting down.
TATGATGAACGTTCCTCAATCATGGCGAGTACTTCTTTTCTTGTTGTTTTCTCAAGATTGTATTCATGTTGATTTACGACAGAGTGAAACATTTTTGGATACTTGTTTTTTTTGTTTGAATATTTTGGCGAGGTTTGCCCCAATGTCTACAAAATAGTTGTTTATTACTTCAGCTAAAGGACCATCAGGTACTCTGTCACCTGTGCTGTCGTCTATTATGCTGTTTATCTGTGGTTTGGCTTCTGGTTGAATTTGACTTAGTTCATACAGAATTTCTTAGGATTCTGGTTGTGCTTTATGGCTTGATCAATGTAGTACATAGATTTCACTTTCCTCGCCTCTGTTCTGGCTTTGCTTGTTAAGCATTTTGCTATGAACTGGTCTCCTGGGTCTTTGGTAAGGTCAGTCTTTTGCTTAAAATAACCTTTTTGTAGTTCTATCAGTTCACTGGCGATGTAAACAGCCGCGTTATCTTTTATTTTTAGTTCAGTCATGAGACAATCTGCTGCATGGTTAATCATATCTTCTAAAATATCCCAACATTTGTTGGGATCCTGCTCTTCAAATATTGTGGTGGGGTTATAACTCTGCAAGATTGTCATTAGTGCATCGGTTGAACAGTTTCTATATGTCCTTCAACAGTATGTGGTGGTTTATTGAAGTTCGCTTCTTACTACTGGTTTACTGCAGTTCGCCCCTTACTGCTGGTTTACTGCAGTTCACCTTTTACTGCTGGTTTACTGCAGTTCACCTTTAATGCTGGTTTACTGCAGTTCACCTTTTACTGCTGGTTTACGGCAGTTCACATGTTACTGCTGGTTTATTGCAGTTTGCCTCTTACTGCTGGTTTACTGCAGTTCGCCCCTTCCTGCTGGTTTACTGCAGTTCGTCCCTTACTGCTGATTTACTGCAGTTCGTCCCTTACTGCTGGTTTACTGCAGTTCGTCCCTTCATGCTGGTTTACTGCAGTTCGTCCCTTACTGCTGGTTTACTGCAGTTCGCCTCTTACTGCTGGTTTACTGCAGTTAGCCCCTTACTGCTGGTTTACTGCAGTTCGCCTCTTACTGCTGGTTTACTGCAGTTCGCATCTTACTGCTGGTTTACTGCAGTTCGCCCCTTACTATGGTTTACTGCTGGTTTACTGCAGTTCACCCCTTGCTGCTGGTTTACTGCAGTTCACCCTTTGCTGCTGGTTTACTGCAGATTGCCTCTTACTGCTGGTTTACTGCAGTTCGCCACTTACTGCTGGTTTACTGCTGGTTTACTGCAGTTCACCCCTTGCTCCTGGTTTACTGCAGTTCACCCTTTGCTGCTGGTTTACTGCAGATTGCCTCTTACTGCTGGTTTACTGCAGTTCGCCCCTTACTGCTAGTTTACTGCTGGTTTACTGCAGTTCACCCATTGCTGCTGGTTTACTGCAGTTCACCCTTTGCTGCTGGTTTACTGCTGTTTGCCCCTTACTGCTGGTTTACTGCAGTTCGCCCATTGATGCTGCTTTACTGCAGTTCGCCCCTTACTGCTGGTTTACTGCAGTTCACCCCTTGATGCTGGTTTACTGCAGTTTGTTCCGTTACTGCTGATTTACTGCATTTCGCCCCTTACTGCTGATTTACTGCATTTCTCCCCTTACTGCTGATTTAATGCAGTTCGCCCCTTACTGCTGACTTACTGCAGTTCGCCCCTTACTGCTGGTTTACTGCAGTTCGTCCCTTACTGCTGATTTACTGCTGGTTTACTGCTGGTTTACTGCAGTTCACCCCTTGCTGCTCGTTTACTGCAGTTCGCCCCTTACTGCTCGTTTACTGCAGTTTGTTCCTTTACTGCTGGGTACCTTGTTGATTAAGGAAGTCCTTGGAGAAACTCAGAAGTGGGCGCCATATCGCTCAATAAGGCGTGGCGTAACGCCGGCACATGTTCATAAACTGTGCCGCAGGCGTCGGCCCCACGGAACCAACTATTCCTTCAAATATTGAGAGGCGTGTAAAAGCCCTTCTCACTCTCACCACCCCACCCCCACACTTTGCTCCATAGGCACACACTGTCTGCACCCCACACACTCCTCCACACTCACACACTCCCTAGACACTCACACACCCCTCTACCCCACACACTCCTCCAAACTCACACACTCCCTACAGACTCAGACACCCCTCCACACTCACACACTGCCTACACACTCACACACCCCTGCACTCCCACACACTCCTCCACACCCACACACTCCCTACCCACTCACACCCCCCTACACCCGCACACACTCCTCCACACTCACACACTCCCTACACACTCACCCACCCCTCCACCCCCCACTCCTCTACACTCACATACTCCCCCTCCTATACACTCCCTCCCCCCTCACACACTCCCCCTACACACACCCCCTCAGATACTCCCCCTCCTATACACTCCCTCCCTCTCACACACTCCCCTACACACTCCCCCTTATACACTACCCCTCCTATACACTCCCCCTACACACTCCCCATCACACACACCCTCACACACTCCCCCCCTACACACTCCTCCCCCCCTACACACTCCCCTACACACTCCCCCTCCTACACTCCCCTACACACTCCCCCTACACACTCCCCTTCACATACTCCCCCTCCTAACACTCCCTCCCTCTCACACACTCCCCCTCCCCCTACACACTCCCATCACACACACACCCTCACACACTCCCCCTCCTACACACTCCCTTCCCCATCACACTCCCCCCCTACACACCCCCCTCCTATACACCCCCCCTACACACTCCCCTACACACTCCCCTACACACTCCCCCTCACACTTCCCCCCCCACTCCCCTACACACTCCCCCACACTCCCCCTACATCACCCCCTCACACCTCCCCCTCCCACTCCCCCTACTCCCCCTACACACTCCCCCTCACAACGCTCCCCCTCCTATACACCCCCCTACACACTCCCCACACACTCCCCCTCACACTCCCCCCCCCTCCTATACACTCCCCCTCCTATACACTCCCTACACACTCCCCCCATACACTCCCCCCCATACACTCCCCTACACACTCCCCCTCACACGCTCCCCCTCCTATACACTCCCCCCTCACACACTCTCCCCTCTCCCTCACACCCCCCACACACACCCTCACACACTCCCCTACACACTCCTTCCCCTCACACCCCCCAACACCTCCCCATTATACCTCCCCTCCTATACACCCCCCTAACACTCCCCCCTCCCCCCTACACACTCCCCACACTCCCCCTTATACACTCCCCTCCTATACACTCCCTCCCCCTCACACCTCCCCCTACACACCCCCCTCACATACTCCCCCTCCCACTCCCTATCCTCCCCTCCCCTAGACACTCCCCATCACACACACCCTCACACACTCCCCCTCCTACACACTCCCTTCCCCCCACACTCCCCTACACACTCCCCCTTATACACTCCCCCCTATACACCCCCCCCCCTAACACTCCCACCCCCCCCCACTCCCCATCACACACACCCTCACACACTCCCCCTCCCTCCCCCCTCACACACCCCCCTCCCCCTACACATACTCCCACTCCTATACACTTCCTCCCCCCTCACACACTCCCCCTCCTCCTACACAACGCCTTATCTGTACGTGGGGCACACGTCACCAACTGTTACCCGTCCATCTCCGGTGGAATTTAATATAAACAAAAAAAACTGAGAGCGCCATGCTATACGGCTGCTCCATCGTAGAGCGCCCTGTAAGTCGCCCCACAGATCCCGCCCCACCTAAGGACCAACTGCCCTCCCCATTAGCTGCACATCCTCACAACCCCACCGCAGACCTCTCAGCGTGTTGCTGGCGTCAAGTAGAAACCCTTGTGTACAGCCAAGCAGCGTCATCTTATTTATATATTGATCCAAACGCCGCGTATTTGCGTCTTGTTTCAAGATTCCAATATTGTTGTCAAGAGAATGCTCGATGATTTGATTGTGCAACGCCTCCACCCCCCCTCCTCCTCCCTCTCCCCAGTCTCTCTGAGCCGGAGGCTAGGCGCTGGGTACTGACACATCATCGATGATATGTGTGCAAATTCTACAGCCACATGACCATGTTCTGCGTGAAGACAAAACACGTAGGATTCTGTGTGTGGGTTACAACTCTAGTTAATTCTAGGACAATTAAACACAAGGTACCCAGAAAATAGAGAGCACTGCGCTTTAAACAACGCCAAGATGCCTTTGTTTGTTGGTTTACATCCTAGCAACATCTAACGTCATATCAGGACAGGTACCAACTTGTGATAGTGCACACTCATGGATACTTCATAATGCTGCCCCACTGGGAGACCAGGCCGCCAGCACCATGACTTGATATCCCACTCAGTCACATTATCCTGACACTAAGCCAACCAGTCCTTGTCTTATCCTAATAATGCCGAGCGCCAGGCTAGGAAGTGACAATTATCAATTTTATAAGTCATTGGTTTGACTCGACCAGGGTTCGAACCCCGCCCAGACGCCGTCGCAGGACTTGGCGCTGTGGGGTCGGTGAATTGTCGGTACGTCGCTCCGCCCCGCTGTGCCACCCACACCGACTCGCGCACGATGACGTCATTTTAAAAGCGGAAGCCGGCGCGGTGCACTCTGGGACAGTCGGGAAGAAGAAATGAGATCTGCGGCGTTTCCCACACGACCGCCAGGGCGTCCCTCAGTGTATAGTGCGTCACGTGACGCGTTTATGGAAATAGGTTAGGCCTGCCTTCCCCTCCCTCCCTTCCATGTCGCCCCTCCCTCCTCCCTTCCACTTCCCCCTTCCTCATATCACCCTCTAACCCTCCAAACCTCCCCCCGCCTTCTGCACACCAACTCACACACTGAGGCAGGGAGAGTGTGTGTGTGTGGGGGGGGGGGAGTATGTGGGGGAAGTGCAGGATTGGGTTGATGGCTTTGGAGGAGGGAGAGGTTGGGGTGAGAGAACGGCAGGGGTAAGGTGAGGGAGGGGGCTGAGAGTGGGGTGTTGTGAGAGAGGGAGGGATGGGAGGGGGGTGCAGGTTGGGAGGAGGGAGGGTATGGTACTGGGTGGGGTGCTGCGACCGACAAGATTCTATACACACACCAACACACACACACCAGGACAGGGACAGGGAGAGGGGGAGTTGGGATGTGGGCTGGGGGGAGGAGAGGGGGGAGAGTGTGTGCGCGTGTGTTTGTGCGCGTGTGCGTGTGTGTGCCGCCCCAGCCGACAAGATTCTATAAACCTGCGGCAGCGTATTTTAGAGCAGTGTGCTGGGTGGCGAGGATTTGGGAATATTGCAAATGGAACTCAAAACTAAGATGTTCACTATGATATATTATACCTGCCGGTCCCCTGCTGATTGGGCGATAGGGCTCGGTAACACCCTCCCCCTCTCTCCTCTCGTCACCCCTCCCACCCACCCACACCCACATCCACACCACACAACCATTATCAGCTCCTCCTTTAGTTCAGGGAAGCGGGAACTGTCAGAACTAGTCGCAAATGACGCGGAGTTAACAGAGAATGTTACGGATTAATTGAAGTACAGTGTTTGCATTTTGTTGTCAAATAAGGCCTACGGTACTCAATATATTCTATGTTAGAAGTTTCAGTCACCACCCTATTTTTTCTCTTTTTCGTAAATAATTTATTGACGTGAATAATTCTCGCTTGTTACCCGCGGAACTGGTCTTCCACTTGTTTGATATTGCTAGTCTACACTGGTTGGCTCAGTGTCAGGATAATGTGACTGAGTGGGATATCAGGTCATGGTGCTGGTAGCCTGGTCTCCCAAGTCCCAGTGGGGTGGGCACTATAAAGTCGCCATGAGTGTGCACTGTCACAAGTCGGTACCCATCCTGATATGACATTAGATGTTGCTAGGACGTGAAACAACAACAAACAAACATCACGCTTAATTAAAGATTTATAGTGCGATACAAGAATACAACTTTCGGAAGCAAACATGTATCTAGATTTGAACGTAGTATCTAACTTAGATACCGGTGCACTTAGTGAGCCTTTGTTTCCACATAGACGGGCATATCATGTCCATTTAATTGAAGCCTATAGGATCACAGTTTTGACAAGCACACCAACATTAATGCGGCCTGTTTACACTTCAGCATTGGACTTCATCTGAAGCGAGTCATTTAAAATCAACGTTACTTCAAGCTAAAGGACGATAGATTACAACAGTCAAACTATTATATTTATCTCAGAAAATTACACAAACTCAAAACATCGGTCTATGTGAGAACAGTAGGGATTGTTTGTTTATTGTTGTTTACGTCCGAGCAACATCTGAGGTTATCTCGGGACGGGTACCGACTTGTAACAGTTTGGCGACTTTATAGTGTTGCTCCACTGAGAAACCAGGCCGCTGGCACTATGACCTGACATCCCATAGTCACATTATCCTGATACTGAACTAACCAGTCCTTGCCCTATCCTAGTAATGGAAAGTGCCAGGCTAGGTAGCGACAAGTATCAAATGTCACCGAATGTTTGACCCCCCCCCTCTAATTGGCATTGTCATCTCTGACCTTTAGAATGTGTTTCAGCCAGTAAAGTCTTGGCTGCAAACATATCTTCGAGTCACTTTCTTTTAAACTTATTTGGAGTAAAATATATATATTAACGGTTTATTTCACTGTTCTATGCAGACACTGTTTGCGAAGCCAGAACCCAATCAAAGAGCTGTCTTGAAGAAAAAATCCTCCAGTGTGTGCGGCGCGAGGGGGGGGGGGGTTGACGCGAATAGATTACCCGGCAGCTGGGGGCGCGGGGGGGTGGGGGGGGGGGAGACTCCACCACGGCGTCTATGTAGGAATAATAATAAGTGTATGTTCCCCTACCATTTTATACTTGCACAATGCATTACGCATCATATATATAAGTATAATGTTCAGCTGCACCGTGAGTGAGCGTAATGGCTGTTGAGACATGCGCGAGTAGGTGCTGCCACGTGGGGAGGTCAGGTGGTACCAAAGACCCTATAATACTAAGACGGCTCACTCAGCCTCTACTGTCTAATCAAAATGATCAAACCCACCACTTGGTGCGCTGGCTGTTCTCTTGGTTAAACAGGTGCTATATTATATGTATAAATGTATATATGAATATGAAAGATGTGTGATGATGGCGATGTGTATTTGTTCATAGCAATTTCATATTGATGTGTATTCATACTTACCTATCTCATGTATAATATAATTGTATGTGTTTACATGTGAAACACCAACCAGCAGCTGGGCTGATCAAACCCACCACAAGGTGGCACTGCGAAATTTACATTACCATGGGAGAGATAGGGAGTGAGCCGTCTTAGTATTATAGGGTCTTTGGTGGTACCAATGGATGACCTAATGAGTAGCAGTGACCAACCGATCACTTAGTGGCTGGATCTTCTGACTTATTATACTGGTATAATGGCTTATACAGCATAGTATAGATATATGTTGAGTAATATGTCAATTGTTCAATCTGCACAGATTTCTCAGAGGTAGCAAGCATTAAGTGTTTAAAGGAAAGAGATCAAGAAGAAACACTAGGGCTCTTGGATTTGTGCTACAATGACATTGTCACGAATCTTCTCATCATCTGCTTCTTGAGAACGCTAAGAATAGATAGAATAGATAGAATTCTAATAAATAGAATTCTAGTCAAACAACCGGAAATGAACCCACGAGGCAACCGTTTGAAGGCGTTCATAGCGAAGCGCCGATTTCTCATAGCGTTACACCCCTGGTGGCAGAATCATTTAGTGTGTTCCATCGTCTTTCCACGCACAACACAAATGGTACAAATGACATGGGTTAGCCAATCAACGTACAGCACACGTGACATGAACTATCCAATTAGCACGTGGCATTCTCTATCTGTTGAAAACATTGGGCGATACTCCCACATTGTCAGAGGCCACGGGAGATCACAGCCAATCAGTGCTCTGCATTTGAATCATGTGACAGTAGTAGGCAACTGGTAGGGCCTGTCCATCGGCTGGATATCCTCTACAGAAGAAATCGATAACCAATCAGGGGTATAAACAGAAATATTGTTTTAATGTATTCAACAAATTATGTGCAGGTGCTTACAGGAAATTAAAACAATTGTAAACAAAATAAAAGAAAGGTGCTTAATATAAAATATTTAGTCTGGACAAAGTATGATGCTGAGAGAATTTGTTCGCAAGTGCTTACAGTGCGACAATGTAGAGCTACGCCCCTGTGCCAATCAGCACACCGTATGTGGGTCAATTGGTAGGTAGTAGGTGTGCATAGCGAGTCAGTGATTTGTATTTAGCGAAATAGCGAAATGGTAGCCAGGAAGTGTGAACACTTATTTGTCTCTCATTTTTGCTTGAGTGAAAGTAAAAATGCAACACAAGGAATACACAACATGAACGTGCCACCCCACTGATTTGCCCTAGAGAAATATGAGCTTTCCTCATGGGCTTGATAGGGATGCACGCTCACCTGGATTCAGCTGAATGCATACATTCAATAGTAGTTACATGTGGCCGGTGTGATGCGTGTCTAATGAAATTTACCAATTTCTAATTGTCGATCGAACAGGTTGCGGTGCCACACTGAGGAAATCAGAAATTTCACTAATTAGTAACATGTGGTGAATAAGGGGTCAAATTTCACTGGATCATCAGCCTATGCTTTTTCTAATCTATTCTTGAATGAATTTATTGACTCGGCATCAATAACATTTTGCGGGAGACTGTTCTATATATTTATAATCTTGTTTGAGAAACGTATTCATGTCATGTGATAGTACATATAAGCAATCAATCAGTGTTTTGTATTTGTGTCGGTTTACATCACATATAACCAATCAGTGTTTTGTATTTGTGTCGGTTTACATCACATATAACCAACCACTGTTTTGTATTTGTGTCAGGTGACATTACATATAACCAACCAACGAGTGCTTTGCATTTGTGGCAAGTGATATTACATATAACCAATCACAGTTTTGTATTTGTGTCAAGTGATATTACATATAACCAATCAGTGTTTTATATTTGTGTCAAGTAATATTACATATAACCAATCAGTGTTTTTTTATTTGTGTCAGGTGATATTACATATAACCAACCATGCTTTGTATTTGTGTCAGGCGACATTACATATAACCAATCAGTGATTTGTATTTGTGTCAGGTGACATTACATATAGCCAATCGCTGCTTTTTATTTGTGTCAGGTGACATTACATATAACCAATCAGTGTTTTGTATTTGTGTCAGGTGGCATTACATATAACCAATCAGTGATATGTATTTGTGTCAGGTGACATTACATCTAACCAATCAGTGTTTTATATGTGTGTCAGGTGACATTACATATAACCAATCAGTGATTTGTGTCAGGTGACATTACATATAACCAATCAGTGATTTGTATTTGTGTCAGGTGACATTACATATAACCAATCAGTGGTTTGTATTTGTGTCAGGTGACATTACATATAACCAATCAGTGTTTTGTATTTAGGTTGGTTGTTGGAATGTCACGTCCTGGCAACATCTAAGGTCATATCAGGATGGGTACCGACACGTGACAGCCTGCACTCATGGCGACTTTATGCTGCCCCACTGGGAAATCAGTCCGCCAGCACCATGACCCGATATCCCACTCGGTCACATTATCATGACTCTGAGATACCAGTCCTTGTTCTGTCCTAATAATGCCGAGCGCCAAGTATCAATGTTATAAGTCATTGGTTTGACTTGACCGGGAATTGAAGTCCCGCTCTCCCGCACAGGAAGCCTTCGCTCTGCCGATTCGGCCACCCGGTCCGGTTTGTATTTAGGTCAGGGGACAATACGCACACACAGATACTGAGGAGACTATATTAGGGCCAGCTGACAATGTTCGACCATCTCTCGGTCATTGTCACATGACATGATGTCAAGAGCACATGTGAAATAATTAAACACATGCAACAATGGAGGCGGGTTTATTTATTATAATATATCCGTGCCGCCTCTGTAATCAGTATATCCGTAGAATAAAGAAAGCAACAAAAAACTACCTCTTAAAGTTATCTGTGTGCAAGTAGCAGGTGAACGTGGACACTGAGGCCCTGTTCTTTGATGATATCAACACGCCTCAAAGGTACAAGTGGACAAGTAGCACACGAACAAGGCCAGCACGCCTAGGTATGTCATCTGTGACAATATATATCCGACATATGAAGAGCCCTTTTCCAAAACGTGATAAACGGCGATTCAAACGAATGAGCGTGCAATACTGATGCAGAGCTCTTCATATATGTATGTACATAATGACCTATGTTTTGGAACCAATCACTAATAGTAATAGATGACTGACTTAGTGTAATGAGTTAGCACACTACACTATAACCCCGTTAAACCAAACATTAAGGGACCCTAGAAATTTGTTTGGATTAACCGATCATTGGTTTAACCGAGCTTTGTCTTCGACTTTGACTCCCCCCCCCCCCCACTCACACTACCACTCAAACACACACTCACTTTACCGGTCCGCCGAGCCCCCCTCCCCCCCCCCCCCCCACACACACACACCTGCCCCCACACACTCACTTCCCTTGTCCGCCGAGCCCCCCTACTCCCCCCCCCCCCCACACACCTGCCCCCACACACTCACTTCCCTTGTCCGCCGAGCCCCCCTACTCCCCCCTCCCCCCCCCCCCTACACACACAGTATTGCTAACACTTATCCAAACAAGCTGGTATAACAAGAGGCGGTGGGGTCTCAGATGACCAGCCTTTATAACCACATGAAAGTTTGGTCTAACTGTACCGGAAGTGACCTGGGGACTGACAATTTTGTTTGGATTAACCGATAATTTGGATTAACCGACTTTGGTTTCACCAACTTTTTTATATGATAAATGGTAGTATTTTGCCGGTCTGTGGACTAAAGTTTGGATTAAGCGATCGTTTGGTTTAACCGTGCTTGGTTTAACGGTGTTATCCTGTATTTAGTGAGATACTAAATACACATTGTCACTACTAGATGACTGACTTATTGTAATGTGTTAGTACACCTTTTAGTCAGACCCAATGACATGTATCCACTAACAGGTTAATAACGTATTTACTGCATTGTTTCGGTACACCATTTAGTCAAACACTAATGAGACCTTTTCACTAGTAGATTACTGATTTACTGTAGATTCAATGCAACCTATTGACAATGAACCACTCATATAATTAAACGATATTCTATCACAGAAAATACAAACATTAAAAAAAGAAAACGCCAACAAAAGAACTAGGCTTGCATTTGCGTCTTCCTATATATATTTAATATACATAACATATATAATGTATATGTTATATTGTAGACCAATATTATTAAATCGGCAATATTAATACGTGAACCAAAAACCATACTTCAGTACATATACTAAATATAATGGAAAGCAAAGAAATACCAACAATACATTTATAGCACTATAATGTAACGAATGTCCAATTCTGAGAGCAGCAGCAACAAACCACACCACGACGTAGCTTGTCCTGACAGTGTAGCTGAGAACACCCTGCTACTAGACAATGAAGGTAACAGACCATCACCAACCCACTCCACCATTCCTCGACGGTCGCTGCACGCCGTGCTGTTTAATACCCCTGTCACACTACGATGTAACGAGCCAATGTAAGCCTGACGTGGTGATTTTTTGTCATTATGTTGACATACATTGGATTACGTTACGATGATGTCAGAATGACGTTAGACTGACGTCGAGCTACGGCATGTTACGTCATGTTACGTCGGCGTGCATCAAAGTTTTGAACCTGTTCAAAACTTTCGACGTAACTAGAACGTAAGGGTTTACGTTTGCCTACGTTCTGAACACATTCGGCAAACGTCAATGACGTTAAATGGATGTTTGTCAAACGCTGGTCACTATGTTGCACGACGTTGCATTACATTGCATTACGTTGACCCACATTAAAGGTGGTGGGAACGTGCAGCCTGCGTAGTGAAAACGCCAGGATAACGGACGCCTAACGTACGTTTACCGTTTTGCCACCGTTTCATGATCTAAGGTAACATAAAGCAACGTAGTTCTGGCGATGGAATAACGTACATAACGTTCCCTGAGCGTAATTACGTTGTCCTCTCTCGTTGAATGACACTATCACTACGCTTTACCGCCGTTACTCTCTCATCCACAACGCTGCATCCACGTTCAACTTGTGCCCAAATTTGCATACTATGCCGAGAAGTTCTACTTTTTTCACGTTCTCCCTACATTGACGTCATTACGTCGTAGTGTGCCAGGGCCATTATACAACCTGTTGCACCGTTAGCACCCCGTCCCGGCAACCGCCACATGGGTATCTTTTACGGTAATATAATAGGGGCCATCTTGTCTACAATGGTTGGTTGGTTGTTGGAGTTTCATGTCCTAGCAACATCTAAGGTCATATCAGGACGGGTACCGATTTGTGACAGGGCGCACTCACGGCAACTTTATAATGCTGCCCCACTGGGAAATCAGGTCGTCGGCGCCATGACCTGATATTCCAACCAGTCACATTATCGTAACACCGTGCAAACCAGTCCTTGCCCTATCCTATTAATGCCGAACTCCAGGCTAGGAAGCGACAAGTATCAATTTGCTAGGTCATTGATTTTACTCCACCGGTAACCAAACTCCAAATCTCCCGCACACGGGGCCAGCGCTCTACCGATTCGGCCACCGCGCCCGGTCCCTGCTATTGTCTTGTCTGCAAACTTGTCAAATCTCAACCAGCAACTCTTACTCAGGATGCACTTTTATTTCAACAAATGTCAACGAAAGCCTTGGAAGACATGAACAACGAAAGTGGTTTTATTATGTTGTTCTTTCTTAGTGTGATAATAATGCACATGTGTATATGTGTGGTGTGCAATCTATTATGTGAATATTAATAACAATGATGCTCATATACTTAGATTATTGTTCTATTTCTATTTGCCCGTTACTCCAGCTATGCACAGACACGCCACATTATGCCACTTCCGGTCCCCGACATGGGCTCTTGAGCTGCTCACTTCGGGTAAACTACATATATGCCGTTCTTTGTTTGGGAATTATGAATTCCAGATTTAATATGTGCGCATGTCTCTTCATAACTATTTAGTAAAAACCCTTTAAAGGTCAAGGCCGCGTGAAGGTCATCGGGGGCACCTCGGACACATACGTTGATGTCTAAGGGTAAGTGACAACTTAAATATTTAATTATTAAAAGTCGACAGCAAACACAAAGAAAACACTAATAGTAAGAACTAATAATTTATTTTGTTGATGTTTCCTAACTCATTGAAATTACAGAAATAAGGCTTTAGTTGTTTTTGGAATTTGCTAAGTTTAACTAAATCCCAAATCCCCAAAACACCAGCAGCATTATGGGGGTTTGCGTGAACATTGCCAACTGTTGGTATATCTTTAGATAGTTTTTTTTTTTTAATTCACAGTAGACTTGTCACAACTGAATATCACCCATGCAGCCCGTTGGTTAGACATACATGACGTCTTGACCTAGTTTGCGCGAGACCAAGCCGAGGTAATCTGACGCAGGTGATGGATTGGCCAGAGATATGCGTTATCTATGAAGGAACTTGAGTGGTTGAGAACTGAATCACATGCAACTGTTTCTGGGACCAGTCACAGGTCACAAACTGTGACTGCCCTGTCAACTACCACAGGTATACCATCAGATTTGTTTGTTTATATATAGGTGGTTTGCACATACACACCCGGATCTAAGTCTAATAATGATCTAGTCATATAACTTCTTTACATGTATCACTAACGACTGTTTTCCTATATCTAATTGGTAATTATATATATACATGTACTATGTGGTATTACATTAATTACTAATTGGCTATCGATGTACTATGTGATATTACATTAATTACTAATTGGCTATCGATGTACTATGTGATATTCAATTAAGTACTAATTGGCTATCGATGTACTATGTGATATTACATTAATTACTCATTGGCTATCCATGTACTATGTGATATTAAATTAATTACTCATTGGCTATCCATGTACTATGTGATATTAAATTAAGTACTAATTGGCTATCCATGTAGTATGTGATATTAAATTGATTACTAATTGGCTATCCATGTAATATGTGATATTAAATTAATTACTAATTGGCTATCAATGTATTATGTGATATTAAGGTGATTGCTAATTGATCATGCATGTATTATCTGATTCTAAAGTAATTGCTAATTGAGCATGCATGTATTATGTGATATTAAGGTAATTGCTAATTGATCATGCATGTACTATGTGATATTAAGGTAATTGCTAATTGATCATGCATGTATTATCTGATATTAAGGTAATTGCTAATTGATCATGCATGTGTTATGTGATATTGAGGTAATTGCTAATTGATAATGCATGTATTATCTGATATTAAGGTAATTGCTAATTGCAGTTGCAGTAAAGTATGTTCCATGGCGTCACCATACAGTAAGTGGCAGACCACCAAACCCTCAGCCTCGGTTTCTCCCCCCCCCCCAGCCCCCACTTTTTTAATTTGTTGCTGTTCCTCTGTTCCTCTGTTATCTCCAGTCAACCATATACGATGACAGAGACAGCCCAGGTAAAAATGTAAATTTTAAGACCTAAATGCACTGGGATTGGTCCCACTGCTTCACTGGTCACAGATGGTCCAGTGTATTATTAACAACCCCACCCCAACAACATAATTCATAAACTCACATAACTAGCTACATTAGAGTTACAGTAAAACTTTCCTAACAAACCAACATTTATAGACCGCTTGCCTAACTGCAACTGACATTAAACTTACTAAAAGTTTACCAACTGAATACAGAAGATAACTTCTGCTTACATTCTAAATACTATGTAAATACTCATATTGATCTGACTAATATTGATCTGGTTATATGACACTACTGTACCATATTGTTATGGAACTTTTGGGTTTCAGAATTTCATTGTGTTACATGGTGCAAATTGTCTATTCAACAGGTATTGTACACCTTATTCTATATACCATTTGTGTAAATAACCCTGAATTGAAAAATGGCTGGAAGACCATTGCTTAGGCACTGACAAAAGAATTATTCAGCAGAATAAACATATTTACAACAACAACAAAAATCATGCATGTATTATGTGATATTAAGGTACCTCTGCCACCGGCTACATACCCCACATTATTTATTCACGATTTCCATACATGATTCCGCAAACATATACTATTCTCTTAACAATGGAAATTGAAGGAACAGTGTAACCATCAATGGTTGTCTTCCCACTGCCCCTTATAGGCAAAATAATCCACAAAACAAAATCATGAGCCCTGGAATTAATATACACATTACCTACTGACAGCTCGTTAAGGAAACAAACAAATGTTTAGAAAAAGATACGATGTGATCCAGATCTGTTCATCAGTAGACAAATTCTGCGGCTTAACTATCGGTGCTATATGGCCTGGGGTAACAATCACAACATAATTTGTTGTTACGATTTAATGTATCTGTATATTGACTGAATAGTACAGATTTTATGCTGCGTTTAAAACATGACTGTGAAACGTTCACCTCAATGACAGGGTACCATGCATTCCATAAAGTGGGATATGCGTACAATGGGAGTTTGTCAACAAAGTTTGACTTCGTAGCCACTTAATAAAATAAGTCTGCTTGTCTTGTTTCATTTAAGCCATTGAGATCACGATTATGGCAAAACAGATTTGAAAATAACTTCTTATTTTGTATTCAAATTCAATGGGCTCTTGAGCTGCTCACTTCGGGTAAACTACATATATGCCGTTCTTTGTTTGGGAATTATGAATTCCAGATTTAATATGTGCGCATGTCTCTTCATAACTATTTAGTAAAAACCCTTTAAAGGTCAAGGCCGCGTGAAGGTCATCGGGGGCACCTCGGACACATACCGATGAAGTCTAAGGTAAGTGACAACGTAAATATTCTAATTATTAAACAGTGACAGCAAAACACAAAGAAAACACTAATAGTAAGACTAATAATTTATTTTGTTGATGTTTCCTAACTCATTGAAATTACAGAAATAAGGCTTTAGTTGTTTTTGGAATTTGCTAAGTTTAACTAAATCCCAAATCCCCAAAACACCAGCAGCATTATGGGGGTTTGCGTGAACATTGCCAACTGTTGGTATATCTTTAGATAGTTTTTTTTTTTTAATTCACAGTAGACTTGTCACAACTGAATATCACCCATGCAGCCCGTTGGTTAGACATACATGACGTCTTGACCTAGTTTGCGCGAGACCAAGCCGAGGTAATCTGACGCAGGTGATGGATTGGCCAGAGATATGCGTTATCTATGAAGGAACTTGAGTGGTTGAGAACTGAATCACATGCAAACTGTTTCTGGGACCAGTCACAGGTCACAAACTGTGACTGCCCTGTCAACTACCACAGGTATACCATCAGATTTGTTTGTTTATATATAGGTGGTTTGCACATACACACCCGGATCTAAGTCTAATAATGATCTAGTCATATAACTTCTTTACATGTATCACTAACGACTGTTTTCCTATATCTAATTGGTAATTATATATATACATGTACTATGTGGTATTACATTAATTACTAATTGGCTATCGATGTACTATGTGATATTACATTAATTACTAATTGGCTATCGATGTACTATGTGATATTCAATTAAGTACTAATTGGCTATCGATGTACTATGTGATATTACATTAATTACTCATTGGCTATCCATGTACTATGTGATATTAAATTAATTACTCATTGGCTATCCATGTACTATGTGATATTAAATTAAGTACTAATTGGCTATCCATGTAGTATGTGATATTAAATTGATTACTAATTGGCTATCCATGTAATATATCATGATAATTAATTATAATTGGCTATCAATGTATTATGTGATATTAAGGTGATGCTATTGATCATGCATGTATTATCTGATTCTAAAGTAATTGCTAATTGAGCTTGCATGTATTATGTGTCTTAAAGTGTAATTGCTAATTGATCATGCATGTACTATGTGATATTAAGGTAATTGCTAATTGATCATGCATGTATTATCTGATATTAAGGTGATTGCTAATTGATCATGCATGTGTTATGTGATATTGAGGTAATTGCTAATTGATAATGCATGTATTATCTGATATTAAGGTAATTGCTAATTGCAGTTGCAGTAAAGTATGTTCCATGGCGTCACCATACAGTAAGTGGCAGACCACCAAAACCTCAGCCTCGGTTTCTCCACCCCCCCTCCCCCCGAGCCCCCACTTTTAAAAATTTGTTGCTGTTCCTCTGTTATCTCCAGTCAACCATATACGATGACAGAGACAGTCCAGGTAAAAATGTAAAATTTAAGACCTAAATGCACTGGGATTGGTCCCACTGCTTCACTGGTCACAGCTGGTCCAGTGTATTATTAACAACCCACCCCAACAACATAATTCATAAACTCACATAACTAACTACATTAGAGTTTTACACTGGAAATTTTTTCCTAACAAACAACATTTATTACCGATTGCCAAAATGCCAACTGAAACATTAAAACTTTTTCCTAAAGTTTACCACTGAATACAGAAGATAACTTCTGCTTACATTCTAAAATACTTATACATGTTACTCACATGTCTGACTAATATTGATCGGTTATATGCCATATGACACTACTGTACCATTT
This sequence comes from Branchipolynoe longqiensis, assembly GCA_030323885.1. NCBI lineage: Eukaryota > Metazoa > Annelida > Polychaeta > Phyllodocida > Polynoidae > Branchipolynoe > Branchipolynoe longqiensis. The sequence continues at coordinate 51,084 of JASIRB010003116.1, read as the reverse complement.
TAGTTATGGAACTTTTGGGTTTCAGATTTCATTGTGTACATGGTGCAAATTGTCTATTCAACAGGTATTGTACACCTTATTCTATATACCATTTGTGTAAATAACCCTGAATTGAAAAATGGCTGGAAGACCATTGCTTAGGCACTGACAAAAGAATTATTCAGCAGAATAAACATATTTACAACAACAACAAAAATCATGCATGTATTATGTGATATTAAGGTACCTCTGCCACCGGCTACATACCCCACATTATTTATTCACGATTTCCATACATGATTCCGCAAACATATACTATTCTCTTAACAATGGAAATTGAAGGAACAGTGTAACCATCAATGGTTGTCTTCCCACTGCCCCTTATAGGCAACATAATCCACAAAACAAAATCATGAGCCCTGGAATTAATATACACATTACCTACTGACAGCTCGTTAAGGAAACAAACAAATGTTTAGAAAAAGATACGATGTGATCCAGATCTGTTCATCAGTAGACAAATTCTGCGGCTTAACTATCGGTGCTATATGGCCTGGGGTAACAATCACAACATAATTTGTTGTTACGATTTAATGTATCTGTATATTGACTGAATAGTACAGATTTTATGCTGCGTTTAAAACATGACTGTGAAACGTTCACCTCAATGACAGGGTACCATGCATTCCATAAAGTGGGATATGCGTACAATGGGAGTTTGTCAACAAAGTTTGACTTCGTAGCCACTTAATAAAATAAGTCTGCTTGTCTTGTTTCATTTAAGCCATTGAGATCACGATTATAGCAAAACAGATTTGAAAATAACTTCTTATTTTGTATTCAAATTCAAAATACAAGGAAGGTGCCGTTTTAAAAGAACCTTATAATTGTTATTTTGTATTTACGATCAAGACACACGAAGACAGTCTTAAAGGAAGTATAGTAAAGTATAGGCCCTATTGCATTTAAATCAAAAGGTGCCACTTTTGAAGAATGTGCTCAGGGGGAGCGTTCACTGCCCTGCCCCTCTCTAATTACGCCACTGCATAGATGATGATCTTTGTAATCTAATTTAAGTTGTTAATATGGATTAATTAATATCCCCTGACCGTCCACGCATTATATGTGTCGTCTAATTAACCTTCTAAAATGATTAATTTATCAATATTCCTGAATTGTCCATAGATTACACGTGTAACAGAATTATCCTGCTTATAATGGTCAATTGATACAGACCCCCCCCCCCCCGACCCACGGGGGAGGCTGATGACTGACACGTGTATATACATAAACAATATCTATACTCATAGAGCTGGAAAATGAATTAACCAGAATCCAGCAAGCGGAAACGGAAACATCATTCCGCAGCAAACAGGGCGGACGACAGTAATTGGTTAATAGGCATAATATAGATATGGGTCACTCTCCTGAAAACTGGTCAGCATAGGATGGGATTTTAAAACATCAATAAAAAAACTCCCTACTTATTTTTTTCCTTATACTTTTCATATTCATGTTCAGATTTGATGAAAGAAATAAGGGAAATAAAATAAACTGTGTGCAACTTTGGTCCTTTTAGTTATAAAGTATTTTTGTACAAAAAAAACATTTTACAGTCAGCCATTTGTAAGATGACATATGGGACGTGGTTGAATCCTTATTAACATCTAGTATTCCATTGATATATCAAACAAAGGAGTTCCCAAATCAAAAAGGAAGTATTTATTAACACGTATGCATGCTTAAATTTAAAAGAAAAAAAATGATGTCTTCAGAAATAATATTACAAATTTCCGTCACATGTGTAACCGGTGGTGTCTGGATGCCACACAAATATTGTACACTAATTATTCAGTGAATAAAGCATGGCTGGGAATTACCTTTTTTTTTATCAATATAAGCGCTACATATTTCTGTATATTATGCCATGATTAATATGCTTCTAAGTATGATATATTTAATTCTGATTAGATTTTTATTAAGCAGACTGTGTGGTGTCCTAAACATGTGTTACACGTGTGACACACATGTTATACTGCCATAATACATAGCTTAATCATGGACTACACCTATATTTTGTATCTCGTCAATTTATATTTTACATAGATGTATTTCCAGCTTTCATTTGCAACCAAAAATTGCAAAAAATTTAAATGTTAGATTTTAACTCTCCATGTGACACTTCTGGCCAGTTTTCAGGAGAGTGACCCATATACTTGTGTTGAATTACATAATAATAAATACATACTTTTCCAAGCGTTTATATGTATATGTCAATTGACTAGTTCGTAATTCAGAACTTCATGTTTAGGCCTATGCCAAACTGTTCTGTATTTCTATTCATTTAGAATAAAATTGACGTTTTGCACTGAGTGTATTGTCAAACGTTCAATGGCCGAGGCATTTGTTTTGCTCTCGACGCCGTTTTCAGCGCATGCGCAGTCGGAATTACGAACTGGTCTATTGAAAAGAACAGGGGGCCGCCATTTGCAATTGAAAAGAACAGCTCTGATTGGCTGAAACCACTGAAGCCATTTGACTGGTCCTATTTCCATTCGAAAACTAATGTCGGGGGTTCGGTCCTAAACATTGCTTATTCATATTATTCCTCAAAGTTCCATAAATTATGCATCTAATCAAAGGGTAAGGCATATTCTAAACTTTCCACGCCCATTCTACCATAAACCAGGTTAATAAAAATGCAGATTCTACAAGTATTCAATTCTTTCTCAGTCTTCAGCGCGGATTCCCTTCCTTTCCATGGCTTATCAAACTAACTATTAATATTTTGGTATTCGCACCAATCAATGGTTGTCAGGTGGGGTGATGCTATGTCAGAACCCTTCCGAGTCAGTAATGGTGTACATCAAGGAGGGATATTGTCCCCCTGTTTATTTAATCTTTATATGGATGACTTGTCAAAAAGGTTAAATCAGTGTAAAACTGGATGTATTAATGGATTATTACTTCTAAATCATCTTATGTATGGCGATGACTTGGTGATATTCTCACCATATAGTAGTGCACTGCAAATGCTACTTAATATATGCTCTGAATATGGCATAGAAGCTGATATCAAATACAATGCTATTAAAAGTATGGTAATGATCATTCGATCAAAATATGACAAGGATACTGTAGTTCCTGATTTTATGTTAACTGGTACTCTCCTGTCAATCTCTACTGAAGTCAAGTACTTAGGACACTTTATGACTGATGACTTTAGAGATGACAGGGATATTAATAGACAGTGTCGCAAGTTATATGCTCAGGGAAATATACTCATCAGGAAATTTCATGTGTACAGTTGATGTCTAGGTAAATTTATTTAGAACTTTCTGTACTCCCTTGTATACTGCACAGATTTGGTGGAACTTTAGAACGTATAGCATTCGAAAACTGAATGTAGCATATAATGACATTATGAGGTTATTACTACCTAGGTATCACAGTGCTAGTCAGCTGTTTGCCAATATTGATGTGCCAGCCTTCCAGGCTGTTATCAGGAATATAATATTCAAATGTATTACTAGACTTGAAAAGTCAGAAAATGTCATAATACAGGGACTTGTAAAAATAGAAGAGAGTGGTCTCAGATTTAAGTCTGCCATATGGAGGCATTGGTACAAACTACTCTATGTAGACCAACATTTTGATATTGGTTAGTATGGTAGTATTCATACTATTACTTATATCCTATTCACATTAATTTGTATATCTACCTACTGTGGACCAAATTATGTAACTACCATAATCCTGAGTCTGAAATAAATAATTGAATATTGAATATTGAATATCATTATCAGGAAGACCACTGCATCTAATCTAGTCTAATCAGCGTCTGGCCTCTTACGATCCAGTTGTTGTGACTTCAACTCGCCATCTCTGAAGATACACTTCACGGCAGGTACAAGCTATTTGCAGCTCAGAAAAATCACAAACACCTCGCAAGCCGCTGATCAATGCGGATTCCGAGGCACACCAGTTTGCCAGGGACACTTCCATTCAAATGCATTGTTAACGGTCGTGAGCAAATCTTCATACAGAAGAAGTCAAATACCTCCCAAATTACACCATCTAGAAACAAATCGCTTGGTACACATATAGAAAACATCTTTACCATAAAGACTATATTAAATTTATAGGGGTAGGGTTCTTGAATTCTATTAATTTTGAATAAAACCAGAGAGCGTGTATATAAACAGATGAGAGGGACAACTGTCATACTAGACCCTGTAACAGCTGCCGACTGTGCCGCTCCAAGTGGTGGTTGTTGAACAAATGGGCAAACTCAAGGCATTGTCAATGGCAGTGAGCAATCTTCCTACAGAAAACGTTAAATATCTCTAGAACTACAACACCTAGAAACAAACTGATTGGAATACACATAGAAAACATGTTTACCAACAAGATTATATTAAAATGATATGGTTAGGGTTCTGGATTTCTAATAATTTGGAATAAACTGACGTTTTTCACTACGCGTACGGCAAACTCAAGGCATTGTCAATGGTCGTGTGCAATCTTCCTACAGAAAACGTTAAATATCTCTAAAACTACAACACCTAGAAACAAACTGATTGGAATACACATAGAAAACATGTTTACCAAAAGGATTATATTAAATTGATAAGGTTAGGCTTCTGCATTTCTATTAATTTTGAATAAAAACAAATGTTTTGCACTGCACGTACCGTCAAACTCAAAGCTTGTTCAACACTAACCGCCAGGAACGCCACTGTAGCCTGTGTTACCGATTTTCGCGGGAGTTGTCCCTCTCATCTGTTTATATACACGCTCTCTGATAAAACTTACGTTTTACCAGAGAGCGTGTATATAAACATATTATATACACGCTCTCTGGTTTTAAACTGCGAGTACCGTCAAACTCAAGGCATTGTCAATGGTCGTGAGCAATGTTCATATAGAAAATACAGAAAAAGTCAAATATCTCTCAAATTACACCATCTAGAAACAAATCCTTTGGTACACATATAGAAAACATCTTTACCAAAAACATTTTATTAAATTTATAAGGTTAGTGACGATGCTGTTCGATTTTGACGCATGTACAGAAGCGATGTGTCCCTGGGAAACCGCAACACCGCCTTATATCTATCTCCTGTGACTCTGTTCAACGATAACGCGTGGTTTAAGACGGACCTCTAGCGGGGAAAGTCGGAACTGAGACCGGGACTCGTGGCGCCATCTGATAACAACCATGTCAATCAGCGCAATGACGCAAGCAACTTCCAGTAAAAAGCGACACTGAAGCACTGACAAGGCTATAGAAAAAGAGTCATAGCTTGTAATCTAAAATAAAAGAAATACAGTTCAAATGCTTATTTATCATAACCAACTACCTTTTATGTGAATAATTCAATAAATTTATGTAAATTAATAGACATTGGAAGTGGAATTGATAGGTTTCTGTAGCTGCTATCTTGGTGGTTCACCTGTCTGTGGGGAACCCTTCTGGGTGGTGTGATGAGCGTATCCCACCCATGATGTCCTTCATACGTTACATACCTCAGCACTCCCCCCCCCCCATTTGGGGGGGGGGGTTGGGGGGGATGGTTTATTTAATGTCCATAACAAGCAAGTTGCATTGCAGCTTGTTTTCACCGCTGAACAGCAATAGTTTCAATTTGGTAGTAGCCTTGTCATCTTAGGTGTTAGTTTTTTTATTTTTCTGGTGCCACATTTGCAACATTTTGGTATATACCTACCCCATGCACTAGTGTTAGTAGGGATACTCAGTTTACACTGCGACTTTGTGAGGTCGGCGCATGAGATCATTTGAAGAATTGTTAGGAGTTAGTTCTTGAATGACGGTTGTACGCACATACTACATCAGACCACCTTGCAGCCTTTGTTCTTAGAAAATTACCTGTAGCATGTCAGTTACACAAACTATGCTTGGAGACCTTTTGGTCCCAGAATCACTATAGGTGATTAGAAATAATTCAGTGTTTCTGAGTGAGCTATGCGAAGGATTTATTATCTATATAGTGGCCCATAATGTATAACTAGTGTTCCTGCATAATGGCTGCCTCAAAGTAGGTGTCCAAAGGGATGAGGTAATACATTCACAAATTATTCTGTATAGATTGCCCCCAATCCTTAGCTAATGCATTATCTAAGTTGGATATATAGAACCAAACTCGGATAACTGTTTTGGTTTTGAAAAAAACGCTTCATCGGACCATACAACTTTAACTACCAAAGTAATAATGAACACAATTAAAGCTGCATAGTCCGATGGCAACAAAAGCAATTATCTAGATCTGATTCTCCATATCTAATTAAAATAGTGTTGCACTTATTGCAACATAGAAGGGGATGGTGAGTCAATTTAACAGAACCTGTTACTAAAACATTAGCATACGGTGTCGCCAAAGCAAATTCTACATGGTTACACTTCAAATATCTCAAAAGTTAGCCAAATAAGTTACATAAGCTAGATTCAATTCAATATATTTATCTCTGATTATGCAACTTTACGATGCATGAATGCTGGAATGTCGAATAATCAACAAATAACAGTGATGGTGTTTTGTCTTTATTGACTCCTGATGATTCTAATTAATGTACAGATAGGTCTTCAAATTAATATCACGAAAATAACCCAACTAGTTTTACATAATATAATTCAAATCAATCGAACTAATGGCACGTCGTGCAATACAAAATAAATATAAGCAACTGGACACAATGTAACTGAAAAAGTGTTTCACATGTAATTTCGTAAATGATCGACAATGTTGCACTAAATGTAATTTAAATACGACCAAATTAAGTGATGAGAGGAAATTGAAGCATAAATAAAGCTAAGCACCATTACATCATGAAGTAAATAAAATGGACATTAAATAAATATAATTTAAATAATAGAAATATGTAATTGAAATAAACTGAAATACTAGGACATCAATGTAATTAATAAACAAATATGTAATTTAAATAAGGATACACACTGAGATGCAAATGGAATACTGCGACTTGTAACTTAAATAAAGAAAGTGTAATTTAAAATAGGAAATATCGCAACATAAATGTAATTTAAAATAAGGAAATACTGAGACATAAATGTAATTTAAAATAAGGAAATACCGCAATGTATATATATAAAATAAGGGAATACTGAGACGTAAATGTAATTTAAAATAAGGAAATACCGCAATGTATATATATAAAATAAGGGAATACTGAGACGTAAATGTAATTTAAAATAAGGAAATACCACAACGTAAATATAATTTAAAATAAGGAAATACTCTGATGTAAATGTAATATAAAATAAGGAAATGCTGAGATGTAAATGTAAAGTGAAATTAGGAGAAATATGGCGATGTCAAACGCAATTTAAATTAGGGATATAATGAGACATAAATGTAATTTAAAATATGGAGAAATACTGTGACGTAAATGTACTCTAAATAAGGAGAAATACTGAGAATTAATGTAATTTAAAAGAAATACAAAAGCGCACATGCATTTAAAAAACATAAAAACACAATGTACACTACAACACAATGTAATTGAAAATTAATCAGACATACGAGGACACACAATTAAAAAAACAGAAATACAGAACGCACTTGTAATTGAAAAAAACAGAAATACAGCGACACAATGAAATCGAAAAAAAACAGAAATACAGGGGTACATGTAATTTAAAAAAAACTGAAATACAGGGACACACTCGTAATACAAAAAAACAGAAATAGAGGGACAGACATCGAACTTAAAAAACAGAAATACAGGGACGCACTCATAATTAAAAAAAACAGAAATACAGGGACAAACATGGAACTTAAAACACAGAAATACAGGGACACACTCATAATTTAAAAAACAGAAATACAGGGAAAAACATGGAACTTAAAAAACTGAAATACAGGGACACACTCATAATTTAAAAAAACAGAAATACAGGGAAAAACATGGAACTTAAAAAACTGAAATACAGGGACACACTCATAATTTAAAAAAACAGAAATACAGGGAAAAACATGGAACTTAAAAAACTGAAATACAGGGACACACTCATAATTTAAAAAAACAGAAATACAGGGAAAAACATGGAACTTAAAAAACTGAAATACAGGGACACACTCATAATTTAAAAAAACAGAAATACAGGGAAAAACATGGAACTTAAAAAACTGAAATACAGGGACACACTCATAATTTAAAAAAACAGAAATACAGGGAAAAACATGGAACTTAAAAAACTGAAATACAGGGACACACTCATAATTTAAAAAAACAGAAATACAGGGAAAAACATGGAACTTAAAAAACAGAAATACAGGGACACACTCATAATTTAAAAAAACAGAAATACAGGGAAAAACATGGAACTTAAAAAACAGAAATACAGCGACACACTCATAATTTAAAAAACTGAAATACAGGGACAAACATGGAACTTAAAAAACAGAAATACAGGGACACAGGTAATTTACCATAAATCAGAAATACAGGGAAAATCACATGGGAACTAAAATGAACAGAAACACAGGACAGACACTACTTCAACAGAAAGGAAGGGACACAGATGTGATTTAGCTGAACAGAAATACAGGGACAGGAGTGCTTCAACTAAGCATAGACACATGTAATTTCAAGAACACAGGGACAAACATATAATTTAAAAACTTAGAAAGAGACACGCACGTAATTTAAAGTAACACAGGGACACACACATAATGGAAAGAAAAGAAACACAGTGATACACGTGCACTTTAAACAAATAGAATACTGCAACATAAATGTAATTTAACTCAATAGAAATATGCCACATAAATGTAATATTAAAAGAATAGAATGTGATAGTAATGGTACTCAGTTATAATTTAAATAAGAATCTAGTCTTTAAGTGGTGGTAATGTTACAACTATAGCATCTCAACGCGGTAGGAGCCTGACGCCGCTCAGGCCACAGACGGTGTAACCTATTCGAAGCACGGTGTAACCTATTCGAAGCACTAGCCGAGGACAACTACTCTTTGCGGAGCAATCTGCGCGCAGCAGCGCGGTGACTGCGCTTCTGACTCTGATTATGACCCTTTGCGGTGCAATGGTCTGCAGCCTGGGTGGCAGTTGGGTCAAAGCGGACTCCAGCCGATTTATCGCTGGCTCTGTGTTTTTTACTTTTTGGTTTCCATGAGGCGACAAAGTCGGGAAACCATTTGCTTTCTGCTAGAATTTCGCGTTCCTCCTCCTCAACCACTTCGGCCCAGCTTGGTTCTTCGGTGACTGCCTGTTGGGTGTATATAGATGATGAAATCTCCCCAGACCGACCCCAGATACCACGCTCCAGTTGGTCCCATGAGCTGTTGGGCAGAAACTCCTCCGCCAGGGTATTGGTTAGTGTCCGTGAGATGCCTGAGAGGAACTCCATGCCTGTGGTGAAGAAGTTTGATTGAGATGCTTCAATGGTTGTTGAAGGCAGCCCTGAATTATTTTCAACAGTGGCCGGTGAAATGTTTTCCTTCTCTGTAGCCCAGGCAACATGTCGGTGCCAGTCACGCTGCTCTTCTTGTGAAATGTGGGTGGCTGTCGGGGCCCCAGGGAAGTCCCAGGAAACCCGGGAACACGGCGTGGTGCACTGATCGATTGGTGCAAATTTGGGCAAGCCGGGGCCGCAGTTCACCATCTCTTGTGCACCGGGCTGGATAACGGGTGCAGAGGGCTGGTTGAATATTGGTGCTGACTGGGCCGAATCACAGGTCGACTTGCCTTGGACGGAGGAGGTGGCTGAATTATTGATGACTGAGAGGGACGTGGTACTGGTGCCCTTGCATTCACCGGATATCAGGCTCTGAAAAGATAATAGGCGTATGAGTGTAGAGCCAGTCGAGCAGGTACATTTTGTTATGGGGTTATTCAAGTAGCATGTCACTCTTGTGTGAACGTGAACTTGGTGGTAGATGTGTTGCAATATTAACAAAAATTATGGCATATTTTTTAGCATGCACATTACGACATTGTAGGATCCAATCAGATTCTACGATGTAGTTAAAACAGACAGCATTGTTAGCCTTTTCGTCCCTGCAAACACTTCCCTCGGTGACATGTACTGCTCACACTGTAAGATGTACTACTCAGTGACAAACCTCAATTGTCATCAGGGATGAAAGTTGTCTCCGGTAAAAAAAGTTGAAATGTGAATATTGTCCCATAGGTTTATCATTGTCAGGGAATCGCAGAAAATTTGCGGAAGTGGGGTTTCATATATATTGGTGCATGCTGATAGTGCTACGCCGTTTGAAGCATGTATTAGTAGAATACGCTGATAGTGCTGCGCCATTTGGAGCATTTATTAGTAGTTATATGCTGATAGTGCTGTGGCGTCTGCACCACATAGTAATATATGCTGATGGTGCTACGAGATTGAACAATCCCCACTTGTCATGTACTACTCAGTGACAAAACCTACTGGTCATGTACTGATGAGTGACAAACCCCATTTGTCATGCACTACTCACAGTATCAAACCCCACCTGCTATGTACTACTCATGGTGACAAAACCCACTTGTCATGCACGACTCACAGTGACCCCCCCACTTGTCATGTACTACTCATGGTGACAAAACCCACTTGTCATGCACTACTCACAGTGACCCCCCCACTTGTCATGTACTACTCATGGTGACAAAACCCACTTATCATGTATTACTCACAGTGACAAACCCCACTTGTCATGTACTACTCACCGTGACAAACCCCACTTGTCATGTACTACTCAAAATGACAAGCCCCACTTGTCATGTACTACTCAGTGACAACACCTACTTGTCATGTACTACTCAGTGACCCCCCCCACTTGTCATGTACTACTCAGTGCCAAATCCCACCTGCTATGTACTACTCACGGTGACAAACCCCAATTGTCATATACTACTCACAGTGACATCCCCCACTTGTTATGTACTACTGAGTGACAAACCCCACCTGCTATGTACTACTCACACTGACAAACCCCACCCCACTTGTCACAGTGACATCCCCCACTTGTCATGTACTACTCACGGTGCCAAACCCTGTAGTCACGTACTACTTACTCACAGTGACAAACCCCACCTGTCATGTACTACTCACGGTGCCAAACCCTGTAGTCACGTACTACTTACTCACAGTGACAAACCCCACCTGTCATGTACTACTCACGATGCCAACCCCCACTTGTCATGCACTACTCAGTGACAAATGTTGTCGTCACGTACTACTCTTTGACAAACCCCATTGTCATGCACTACTCACAATGACAAACCTCACCTGTCATGTACTACTCACAGTGACAAACCCCACCTGTCATGTACTACTCTCAGTGACAACCCCTGTAGTCATGCACTACTAATGGTGACAAACCCTATTTGTCATGCACTACTCACAGTGACAAAACCCTACTGATCATGTGCTACTCACAGTGACACACGCTGTAGTCATGTACTACTACTCTGTAACAAACCCCATTTGTCATGACTACTCACAATGACAAACCCCACCTGTCATGCACTACTCAGTGGCACACCTCACCTGTCATGTACTACTCAGTGGCACACCTCACCTGTCATGTACTACTCAGAGTGACAAACCCTGTAGTCATGCACTACTCATGGTGACACTCCGTTTGTCATGTAGTACTCGCAGTGACAAACCCCACTTGTCATGTACTACTCACAGTGACAAACCCCACTTGTCATGTACTACTCACTGTGACAAACCCCACTTGTCATGTACTACTCACAATGACAAACCCCACTTGTCATGTACGACTCATGTTGACATTTACGCTATCCATTGACACAAATCTGATCATTTCAGATATTTGTGCAAATTTCAATCTTATTAACAAATCTGACAGAATAAACACCATTAACCTTTCAATGTGAATATAGCAAATCTTTAGACTTTCCACACATAGGTACATTACAACATAGATTATATTTAAAGTACCAATTTGTGGGAGACTGTCATGTTTTAATGTTTAATGTTCATTGGATCTGTACTGAATCTGTATGGAGTGCATCAGATATGATAATGGTGTCTGATCAGGTTGGCATAACCCAGTGGTAGCTGAGATGTGGGAATGAGGGGTGCACCCGAGCTGCACCCATCCCTACTGTCCTGGAACCTTTAGATGGCACCATAAAGAATCAAATATTCTAGGGATCAATGACATCATGTACCTTCAATGACATGTCTGTAGGAGTGCTGGAGAGATTAAAAGCCTGGGAGAGGTGGCAGTCGCCATTGCGCCTTCCACATGAGAACAGGTTATAACATTTTTATCATGGTCACCACTATAAAATTTGGTATAAAATGAATCTATAAAATAATATATAAAATACTTTTCTGGCTCTGGATGGAGCGTGCTTCTGCAGGCAGGAACAGTGAATGACAAGGAGACTTTCTAGTTGCAGCAAATCTGTGTGCCTGATAGCTATCCTTTAATCACCAGCCTTATAAAGGAATCCATACAACATAGCTCCTCCCACAGCAAGATAGAAGTTTCAGATATTTTAGTGGCCTTAAAAATAACAATGAGACTGACTTGTGGACACACATAGATAGAATTATTGAGTCAGTACAATTTTGATCTCAAATATAATATATCATGGTCGCCATCTTCTGGTGTTATTCCAAAAGTAAATTTTCTACATGAATTATAGATACCATTGACACACCAAATCTAATAAATGTGTATATATTTTAGAGGGCCAGCGTATCCATCCAGTGACCTGGGCTCTCATTGGGGTGACTCAGACCCCAGCAAAACTGATAATCAGGAGAGAGGAGGTGGCCTGTGGATAACAGTAGTCGACAGCCCCCCTCCCAACTGATAGTGGAGACTGACTAATGTATATATATAATTGTCATGATTTACTTATAAATGCCGAGTATTGGGAACTACAGATGAGGTAACATCACAATAATTATTAGAATTTAAAGGGGATTTAAAACATACCAAATATATCTTTCTAGTACTTATAGAAAGGAATTTCTGGTATTCAGGTATTGCAATACCTCAGGGAGTTTGACACCCCTGCCCTGCAGAGTTGTAAACCACTGCCTTGTGGTACAGGTTCTTGACAGAACCGAAGGCTAAGGGAGCAAACCCTGAACAGAAAACCATGTCACTGTGGCAGCATCAGCCACTGCAGGGACAAATAGTTTTGCTCCTGTCTGGACATGTTCTTGCCAGTGTGAGACCTCTATTTGCTCCCCGAGAGAGTGCCGCTGGTAACTTGCAAAAGCCAGCAGCACTTCAAAACTTTTGCAAGCAGCTTTCATGAAATGAGAGAACTAAATGGAGAGTGGCAGTCAAGTAATGAAAGCAGTGTTTGTCACATCGCGACCGACAGCATGATGATGATGATAAGGGAATTATATTATTTCACATTATTTCACACCTCTACTACATTAAATAATACAAAGAAAATGTATGGAATGAGCATGAGCGCTCATTCGGGTTCAGTGCTGGACACGGCGGGCCACGAGCCTGAAACACCTGTCTCCTGGACACCGGACAGGCACGAAACCACCCTAGTGCATGCCAGCATCCAACCGCGGTAAAGGAGTACATAGAGAAGGAGGTCAGCTGTGGCGCCCTGTATGGCCCATATAACAAACCCCCATTCCGGCAATGGTTCCATGCGTCACCCCTAATGACACGAGAGAAAGCGGACCCGAGAAAGTGCCGCATTATCGCAGACATGGACTTCCCCAGCAAAGGCTCCATTAATGCATACGTCATCAAGAATACCGCCCTCGGCTACACACACGAGCACTGCCTCCCCACTTTCAACGGCTTCATCAGGGAACTCAGGGAGGCCGGTCGAGGCAGCTACATGTTCACGATGGACATCAGCAGGGCCTATAAGAATTTCAGGTCCTGCCCCCCTCGACTGGCCTCTCTTCGGATCATGTTGGGAACAAAAATACTACCTCGACATCTCCATACCGTTCGGAGCACGCGGATCCAGCTGCCACATCCAACGGGTGGCCGAGGCGGTGATGTACATACTATGTTACAAAGGGATCAAAGCCACAATGTACTTGGACGACCTGACAAGGCCACATGCGACGCTCAATTCGACATGGCGCGCAATATATTTAGCCAGCTGAGCCTACCAGAGGCGATCGACAAAACAGCCACCAGCCCCAGCGGTCAGATGGCTGGGAATCTGCATCAATGCTCCCGCCATGACCCTCACCATCCCAAGAGACAAGATCAACAGCACAATCAAAGCCACAGCCGACAAAAACAACATCAGCAGGAAACAGCTTCAGACCCTGCTTGGCAAGTTGCTGCACCTGTCAAAGTGCATACCACCAGCCAGGCTCTTTGTCGGCCACTCGGAGACATGACCACTAACCGCACAATCGTCACCGAAGAGATGAGGTGCGACATGGCGTGGTTCCCGGAGTTCACCCACCAATGGAATGGCACCTCCATCATCCCTCCAAACAAGCCCAGCAGGCACATCGTCGTAAACGCATGCATGGGGGGGGGGGGATAGGTGGGGCCGACAAAACACACGCCTACTCGGCATGGCTCAACGAACACCAAGCGCACGACCAGGACAGCATCACGCAGCTCGAGGTGGCCAACGTCCTGGTCGCATTATGTACTCTGGTACGGCACAGCGACAACGGCAGCCATATCGCGATTGAATGTGACATGGCAGCCATACAGGTCCTAACAACCGGGCGGGGGCACAACCCACGCCTACTTCATATAGCAAGGGCGACCTGGATGTTCCAGGCTGTTCAAAATATCCGTAAAACTTATCAACATACACCCGGTGTAGACAACGTCCTCGCTGATGCACTCAGCAGGGCACACATCAGACAGGCGCACCGTATTACCGCAGCACACATATGCATAGATAGGGGCATCTCCCCGATTACACCATCTGTCCATGCCTACAAACAACTGCAACCCATTCTCTCACTCAGATCCGGCCTACGTGAATCTCACACACGCGGCGGAGGTCTGGCAGACAGAGGCGAGAGCGCCAGGCACCTGGGCCAATAACAACAGCGCGGTCGCAGCCTACACCCAAAATTGCCACAAGTATAGAGTGGCCCCCCCTCACCCCGACGCCGATGGAGGTACGCTGCTGGCTCGAGGAGCTAGCGGCCCGACAGTGCCCATCCTCGGTCGCCAACTCCGCCTCACACATACGGCTGCACTTCCGCATGCAAGAGGCCAGAACGGAACCCCCCGACCATATAATGGTCAAGCTCGCCCTTGACGCACTGAGACGATCGAAGTCGCACACGCCTCGCCCAGCAAATGATGCACCCATACAAGTTATCAAGGCGGCAGTGCAATGACTCAACCGGACCAGGGAGGGACAGGTGGTGGCAATGGCGATTCTCATCATGTTCTTCACGGGAGCCAGGCAGTCGGAGGTCATGCCGCGATCCGCAGGGACCTTTGATCACACCAGACATGCCACCCGGGCAGACGCAACACTCCCAGGGAGCCGCCTGCTAATCCAGCGGAAATGGGCGAAGAATATGCAGGCGAGCCATCAATCCCGCGGTGGATGGCCCCATCAAAAGACCCCCTGTTCTGCCCGGTAGCCACCTACACAAAAATGATACACGAATCGCTTACCACCCATAAGCACCAACCCCTCCTCGTCTTCCCCCAGGACGGGGCGACAATGGCCATCCCATACATTGCCAGCCAATGGAAGATGGCCCAACAAGAGGATGGTGTCCACCAACCGCACACCCTTCATGCCGTACGGATGGCAGCAGCCACAGTTGCATTCGCCTCCGGGAGCACCGAGCTGGAGGTCCAGCGATTCGGTGGCTGGGCATCAAAAAGTACATTATGACAAGAGATTCGAAAAAAGTCAACGATGCCTTTATACACGCCACCAGATAATAGACAAACTACAAGTACCATGGCTTGGCCGTTGATTGGCCACAGCTCAATCAACAAATACTCAACAACAAAACAATTATTCTATTATAAAATCAATTACCATTCACTTTTAAACACAAGTGAAACCCGAGCAGTTGACTATCACCATATAAATTGTCAAATAACTATCAGCATGTACAATTAGTGTTGATTATCTATTGAATGTATAATTTTAATGTGTGAATGCTACTCCTGTCTTTTGCTCACTAAAATGTTACTTTGTTCACGTCTCATCCTCCTCATAACATTATCATTCCCCCCACCTTGCATTGATAATAGCGGGACCTTCGCTTGAGCGCTACTCGCCCACCAGACTCACTCATGATTGTATAATGAATCGGGGGGATGGCGCCCGAATAAAAGCTAAATTTAAGGTACAGATAACATCTCTGGAATTTTGGCCAATATAAACCATTCCTCAGTATGTTTTGATAGTAACACATATACAATCTTATAATACTACAGACCAAGTATATCATGACACTGACCAAATATATAATAATACATGCCATATTTTTACAAGCTGGTTGTGTGTCTGGGTCACATTCTCCGTTAAATCCACTATCGTCCACTTTCTTTTTTAAAATTTTTTTCTTTTATTGAGGCTGTATTTATACTGTCCATAGCATGTAAGCCCGGGTACCAAGGCTTGTTTTCAATGCTGGCCAGCTGTAGTGTTGGTGTTGTCTTATCAAACAGTAGCCGCTGATAAGTTATTTGACTGTCTGCATTTCGGTAGCAGATAGATAGTCTGTTGGTACGTTTAGTAGCCTATGTTAGTTTTTTTGGGCCCTCTTGGCATTGTATTTTTGTTTTAATCTTATTACTATGTTAGTTGTTTTGTTAAGTTTCTATGTTAGTGACAGGCAACTACAGAACTCCACCATTTCCTATACTACACTTCCTGGTATTTTATTCTAGCTCACTTCCATTTATAAAGATCTGGCAACCACCTTTAAAAGGGATTAGCCCATAGATTACAACTTGCGAAAATCGGGGGCGAAATGGGCAGAAAGTAGCGGGGTCTGGCGCCCCCTGGAGGGCAGGAGAAGCAGTGGAGGTGCTTGAAGGCTGCACCCCCACCTCCAGTAACCCAACTACACAAGAACAAGGGGTTTACAGGAGTAGAAACAGGTACTAGAACAATAATAATAAGAAGCAGGATAATTACATACATGAATAATACTTGCATAAGTAGTTTATACCTCACGTTACAGCTTGTCACTGACATGACATTAAACCATTAAAAATGAATCAAACACCCGCCTGCCATCCGCACCAACCTGTTTAAGGGCGTCACGCAGAGTCTGCAGCTGCTTCTCGAATGAGATGCGCTCCTCCTGGTGGACGCGCATTGTGTTGTGGTGTTTGGTTCGCTCATCAGCCAGCTCCTCTGTTAGCTTGGCATGGGCGGCATACTTAGCGTCCATCTCTTTTTGTAGGTTGCTGATGCGAGCCGAGAGATGCTCCGACATCTCACAGGACCGCTGTACACGAGAAGACATAGTAAAGTATTCAGCGGATTAGTGTACAACATTGAAGACATGGTAAGTTGCAAACAGCAAAGTAATCTATAAAGTAGAATACAATATCAAAGACATGGTAAGTTGAACATAGCAAAGCCTCACCTTTAATTATTATTAATCATAGCTGGCTACAATACCTCACCTTGTATTATTATTATTAATCAAAGCTGGCTTCATTACCTCACCCTATATTATTAACAACCATCAGAGTTGACTACAATACCTCACCTTGTGTATTACTAACAACCATCAGAGCAGACTACAATACCTCACCTTGTGTATTACTAACAACCATCAGAGCAGACTACAATACCTCACCTTGTGTATTACTAACAACCATCAGAGCAGACTACAATACCTCACCTTGTGTATTAACAACAACCATCAGAGCAGACTACAATACCTCATTATTGTGTATTAATAACCATCAGAGTTGACTACAATACCTCACATTGTGTATTATTAACAACCATCAGAGCAGACTACAATACCTCACCTTGTGTATTATTAACAACCATCAGAGTTGACTACAATACTTCACATTGTGTATTATTAACAACCATCAGAGCAGACTACAATACCTCACCTTGTGTATTATTAACAACCATCAGAGTTGACTACAATACTTCACATTGTGTATTATTAACAACCATCAGAGCAGACTACAATACCTCACCTTGTATTATTATTACTAATCAGAGCAGACTACAATAATTCACCCTGAATTTTTATTATTAATCAAAGCTGGCTTCGTTACCTCACCTTGTGTATTATTATTATCAATCATCAGAGCTGACTCTTATGCCTCACGTCATATTATTAACAACCATCAGAGCTCACTACAATACCTCACCTTGTAATATTATTAACAACCATCAGAGCAGACTGTCGCGACTCACCTTATAGATCTGGTCGAACTGCTCTCGCTGGCTCCTCCACTCCTGCAGCTTTTTTTCGCCCAGCTTGTTTGACTCATTCGAGACGGAGACGATGGTGCGCTCCTGGCTGGCAATGGTTGACAGGTAGCGAGCAATGCGGCGGTTGACCTCCAGCTGCTTCTGCTTGGCCCGCTCGACGCTGTCCTCCCTGATCCGCATGATCTCCTCCTTCCAGCTCGCCTGCGATAAAGCAACACAGGCCACCGGCTATCTGACCCATCCCTCAGTCTCCGCTTATCACTAGTGGGGAGGGGTCTTCCCTGGGCTGCCTGCTGGTAATGCGCACCCGGGCTGGGTGAGGTGCGGTCGACTCCCGTTGTCGAAGCCTATACTGCGGCTCAGCGAACAACAACCAGTTGTGGTCCGTACAGTCAGACACAGTTGAGCATCAGCCGGTGTCACCCCGCATGGCCGAAATAAACCCAAGCATCTGATACCGGAGGTGCAGTTTCCGCGGTATGCCAGTTTGCGAGGGACACACACATTCAAATGCATTGTCAATGGCTGTGAGCAAATCTTCATACAGAAAAAGTCAAATATCTCTCAAATTACACCCCCTAGAACCAACCCGCTTGGCACACATACAGAAAACATATTCAACAAACAGATTATATTAAATTTATATGGTTAGGGTTCTTGATTTCTATTAATTTTGAATAAAACTTATGTTTTGCACTGCGCATACCGTCAAACTGAAGGCATTGTCAATGGGCGTGAGCAATCTTCATACCGAAAAAGTGAAATATCTCTAAAACCACACCACCTAGAAAAGAATCGCTTGGTACAGATATAGAAAACATCTTTACCAAAAACATTATATTAAATTTATAAGGTTAGTGACAATGCTGTTCAATTTTGACGCATGCGCAGCAGCGATGTGTCCCTCGCAAACTGGTGTGCCGCGCAAACTGCAGCACTGGCTCAGTTCGTTTCGAAACTGAAAGAACATATCAGATCCACTAGACGTGCATCTTTCAGGATCAGGCGGTGAGGCATCAGATGCTGCCCTACATAACTGGTTATTGTCTCGAAACGCTGCAGTGTCGGTTCTGGCTCTGGGATGCAGGCTTCACTAAACTCAAACCATGGGGTGCAGGAACCATGCATGCTCCCCTCATGTCAGGGTTTTTTTGTTCAAAGGCGGAACATTCACTAGCTTCAGTCCTGCCCTGAAAATGAGTGAGCTATTCAAGGAATGTACATTTCTAAATAACTCAAACTGAAACTAGCCCTACTCAGAACTCAAATTAAACACAACAATAGTGCGGTTCTATTTGCAACTTTTTGATAGAGTTACTGATCAGTAGGACAATGAGCAATCATTCCCCCAAATGGCGCCATATCGGGCAACAAGCGCTTAATGGCCCCCAGAGGGAGATGGGTGCTTGCCTGGCACCTGCTGCTTCTTACTGGCAAACAGGTCAGGGTAGAAGCGCTAAGTCGTAGTAGAAGAACGGTCAGATAGGCGGTAGGTAACAAGTATCTACGCACACATTTGGTGGTCAGTTCCAGGTTGTCCGCCTGGGTGGCTCGAAGCGCAGTCTCCAGCCAATCTTTCTGCAGGTGTACCTCAGACACCTCTGGCACCTGTCGCCCCTCGAGTTGCTGGCTCAGCTCGCTGTTCACTTCGCGCAGGTGGTCGTTGTCGTGGGTGATGTCCCTTATGTGGCGTCCCAGCTCAGCCAGCACTGTGGTCTGAAGGAGTTAGTTAGTTAGTAGTGATTGCGTAAGGCCGTGTCAGCAGCAAAGGCCATACTCACGGTGACAAGTGTTCAAATCTGATTCTGTCTTATTATTATGGGGCCATCGCTTTTACACAGAATGTAAAAGCACTCAAGGTCTGAAGACAGCTGAGCAGCACCTTACATGTACACTGTCTTTGTTATGTTCGTTCATTAAGCAGGGGACATTTCAGTTGCCCTATTTTACTTTAAGCAAGGGTTTTGCATTTTCTGAATTTAACTTTTCACATCGCCAAGCACTTCCTTCATAAAAGTGCATTTTCAATTCATTGTCATTTATTTTCATAGTGTAGTGGTCTGCACTGACCTCTCAGGCAAGTAACCACATAGACAGGTAGGCGTGGACAGTGTGTTGATATCAGGGAGCCTAGGTGGTGTAATGGTTAGCACACTGGCCCGGAATGCAAAGAGATGTGGGTTCGATTCCCGCTCTAGGCGCAATAATTCCCATTTTCATCACCCCCACGACACTGGTTGCTGTGATCTGGATCCTGTACAAGCTTTGCACTGTATGGTTGTTGAAACTACCCTGTGTATGTATGTGTTAGTGCATTGCCTGTATGTATGTAATTGTAAGCATTAAAAGGCTTACAATTCCAGGGGGACGAGTGTAGTGGTCTGCACTGACCTCTCAGGCAAGTAACCACATAGACAGGTAGGCGTGGAGAGTGTGTTGATATCAGGGAGCCTAGGTGGTGTAATGGTTAGCACACTGGCCTGGAATACAAAGAGATGTGGGTTCGAGTCCCGCTCGAGGCGCAATAATTCCCATTTTCATCACCCCCACGACAGTGTCAATAGTAAATCCACACTTAAGTGTCAATAGTCAATCTAGACCTAAGTGTCAATAGTCAATCTAGACCTAAGTGTCAATAGTCAATCAAGACCTAAGTGTCAACAGTTAATCTACACCTAAGTGTCAATAGTCAATCTACACCTAAGTGTCAATAATCAATCTCGACCTAAGTGTCAATAGTAAATCTATACCCGAGTCCCAAATTTAGTTGTTTAGTTCAAAATGGTTAAATATCGTTCCTGCACAAGCTTCATATTCTTACAACTGAAAGGTTTTAAATCGTCGGAATTGGGTAAGAAAGAATAAAGTAAAACGTTTTAAACCAACCTTGAGAACTAGCTCCTTGTCATTTTCCTCAATGGTTTTCTGGAGGTTCGATGCTAACAACCGAGCAATTTTTGCTGCCCTCTGGCTTTTCTTTAACAAGATGTTCTTTTTCAGACACATGCTGCACCGGTTGCTTTTCTTGGTCTTCCGCTTCAAAGGTTCTGATGGAATGATCCATAAACTTAGTGGGTTATGTTCAAGTAAACAACCAGTTGGAGCTGCAATTTACATGTGATCATCCCCACATGTTTTATATCGCAACTCACTCTGGCAAACAGTATAAATAAAAAATCACCTAATTTAGCAACTTTATACATACTTTATATTTCGGTTTATCACCAATCGAGGATTAGAGATAAGTATTTCTCCTGTAATGTTGATCAACACCCGCTCACGTGACAAATGATGAGTTTGTTTGTTTAATGAACCCCCAACACAAAAAGTAAACATCGGCTATTGGTGGACAACCGAGGAGTAGTACCCCCACTCTACTCCTGGGTTCAGTCATTATCTGTCCTCACCACTAAAATGTGGAGGGAATTTACTTTATATGCAGGTTTGTGGCTGCCATTTTATGTGGTTAGTTGTTGCAGTTTTAGTCCTGGCAACATGTACGGTCATATCAGGACAGGTACCGACTTGTGACAGTACGCACTCATGGTGACTTTATGGTGCTTCCCTACTGGGAAATCAGGCCACCAGTACCATGTCCCAATATCCCACTCAGTCACATTATCCTGACACTTATCTAACCAGTCCTTGCCTTATCCTATTAATGCCGCGCGCCTGGCTAGGAAGCGACAAGTATCAACTTTAAAGTCATTACTTTGACTCGATCCGGAAGCTAATTCCCGACTTTCCGCACGCGAGGCCACCGCTCTACCGAATCGGCCACCGCGCCCGGTAAACACATCAGGACAATACAACGAAGCTCATTAAACTTGACTTACTATTCACTAGGCTTGAGCTGGAACTCTTGGCGCTGTCACTGGATTCCAGTTTGAAGGTTGGCAAGGTAGTGTTGCTCGGCTTCAAGGTTTCTATTTGACTGTTCTGTGTCTGCACGAAGCTTATCATCAGCTTCGAAGTAACTGGGTCAAATTTCATCTACAAGAACAACAGACGAGTGCTGTCTACATGAGCTAGCGCATAAAACAAATTCACACTTATGAATAGTTGAGGGATAAAGTGGTGTCCGGCTAAAAAAAGCAGAAATCTATGCTTACGGTGAGATTATCTGTAAACTGACGGCAAACTTCTGTGAATATGCGGATATTCACCCATAGGCTTAGCACTGTCAAGAATCACGGAAAATTCCCAGAAGTCAGGTTTCATACATATTGATATGCACTGATAGTGATAGCATGATGTGGCATTTGAACAACATATTATCGTATGCTGACAGTGCTGCGGGATTGCAGTACAAAAGAAATTACGAAATCGCAGAGATTTTTAATTCCTGAATAATTCTTTTTCTCCGAGAGTTGCAATTTGCTTCATAAGAGCAAAGTCGTCTATTTTGTCTTTGGTTTGATGCAACCTCCCGCACAGCGAGTGGGCACTGTACTGCTAGGCCAATCCCACACTAATGATATCTTCAATTGAAAGTTGCACAACTAACGCTAACACTAAGATCATAGCAGGGCGGGTATTAACTTGTGACAGGTTGCACTCAAGGCATATTTTATATTGCTGCCCCACTGGGAGACTAGATCACTGGCACCATGACTCGATTTCGCATTATCCTGACACTGAGCAAACCAGTCCTCACCCTATCATATTAATGCCGAACGTCAGGCTAAGTAGCGACAAGTATCAAAACTTGCCATTGGACCAATGGCAGATCTCTGAGCACTGCCCCCGGCGTGTCATGTCTCAGTACATACATAACATGTGCGAAAAATTTGCCTGTTATTACAGCTGCGCTGGCGAGTGGCTCTGCACTTGAAATTGCAGATCTCTCAGCACTGACATCAATTGCCTTTGCTAAGTGCAATCTGCGACAGCGGCGCCCCCAAGTGAGATATAAAATTAGGGCATATCATCACCCAAAGGGAAGCCATTCACAGAACTATCTTAATAAGGTTTGTCATGAACTCTGAAATCTAATTAAAGTTGCATAGTCCGATGAAAGCATCAAATGTTCAAAATTAAAGCAGTCCTCGATAGTTGATCTTCCATATCTAATTTAGATGCTGGTGTACACATTCAAGACGCATTGTTTTTACATAAAGGGAATATTAAGCGTGTCCCTGTTTAAGTCTATATGATATTTTCACTTCAAATATCTCCAAAGTTAATCCTTTAAAATTAGGGTTCATACCCATTTTGACATCAAATTCGAGGACTTTCCCAGACTTTTCAGTGCAAAATTCCAGGAAGTTTTTAACTTTTAAGACGTTTATCAAATTAAAGTGCCCCAAAACACAGCTGTTTTCATAATCGATTTACTGGGTAAGATTTGAATGGTGAATAAGCATGAGAAATAACAATGAGATATATGTCTGGTTTTAATATAAAAATCAATAGGCAGGATAACAAACCCATAAAAATCACTTTAATACAAAATATCATCGATTGAAGTTTGGGAACATCATCGAAAATAGGCTTTAAAAGAATTATGGTTATGAATTTCCATTTTTAAGGACTTTCGAGCATCTTTAGACAAATTCCAGGACTTTCCCGGCCTGGACTCCTGAATTATTAAATTCCAGGGCTTTCCCGGCCTGGACTCCTGAATTATCAAATTCCAGGGCTTTCCCGGCCTGGACTCCTGAATTCTCAAATTCCAGCACTTTCCCAGCCTGGAATACTGAATTCTCAAATTCCAGGGCTTTCCCGGCCTGGACTCCTGAATTCTCAAATTCCAGGGCTTTCCCGGTGTCGTATTTTCAGCGCCCGGTCATTGTCAGCGGCTTGTCGTGGCTTCTGCGCATGCGCGGATTTTAAGACATATGCAAAACACCCATGCCCTCGCCGGCTACAAGCTCAGCCACGGTACCCGGCAGTGTTAGGGACCGATTAGGCCGAAATCTATTGAATGCGATCATATTTAACAGAATTACATACTCAAATAATGAAATTTAATTAAATTAACCTTAAATTACAAGCGATATTAACGTAGCAGCTAGATCAGCGTCGAATCGCCGAGTGTAAACAAAACAAATAGCAGTGATCGCCGCAACGTGCGAAAAAATCCGCGCATGCGCAGAAGCCACGACAGGCCGCTGACAATGACCGGGCGCTGAAAATACGACACCGGCCTGGACTCCTGAATTATTAAATTCCAGGGATTTCCCGGCCTGGACTCCTGAATTATTAAATTCCAGGGCTTTCCCGGCCTGGACTCCTGAATTATCAAATTCCAGGGCTTTCCCGGCCTGGACTCCTGAATTATCAAATTCCAGCACTTTCACAGCCTGGAATACTGAATTCTCAAATTCCAGGGCTTTCCCGGCCTGGACTCCTGAATTCTCAAATTCCAGGGCTTTCCTGGCCTGGAATCCTGAATTATCAGATTCCAGGGCTTTCTCGGCCTGGACTCCTGAATTATCAAATTCCAGGGCTTTCCCAGCCTGGAATACTGAATTATCAAATTCCAGAGCTTTCCCAGCCTGGACTCCTGAATTATCAAATTCCAGGGCTTTCCCGGCCTGGACTCCAAAATTATCAAATTCCAGGGCTTTCCAGTTTTCAAGGACCCGTTCAAACCATGTAAAATGAAACTTACTTCATACTTAGAATAGAAACTTCAAACCCTAAGATTATGACTGACCTTCATAATGAGCTCCTTGTTCGTCTCTATGTTTTTCTGCAGGTTCACTGAGAAGGTTTGTGTTTTCTTTGTTATCTTGTGGCTTTTCTTGAACGAGATACTCTTCTTCAGAGACCTGAAAATTGTACTGCCTTTCTTGGTCTTCCGCTTCAAAGTTCCTGAAAGAACGATTCATAAACTCAGTGCGATATGTTCAGCGGCAGATTAAGCATGATCATCCTGGATGCTTTATATCACAATTCACAAAATAGTGAGTGTAAATCATGGAATGAGACGCTATGTATTCTACTGTATTAATTCAATAAATTTCTTTATATATGAAGAAAATAATTTAATTAACTGTCTGATCAGGGATAGCTCGCTAGAAAATATATCCACCCTTAATGATATATGCTGTGCCTGCCTACAATATCGCTACTATGTAAGGCTCTGATCACGGGTCCATTTAGTACCTGCCCATTTAATATTCATCTAACCACTAAATGGTCTACAGTTTCAAAATGTTGATATGCCCCCTGCTAATAGATGATATTCAGTAACCTAGAGAAAGCAGACATTATGGTCGCAGTGCTGTACAATTGTAGCTAGGGACAAAACTTTTGTTTAAAAAGAGCTAAAAATAGCATCACTCACTCTTTTCACACTGTCTGTTCTATTATAAGGGCACTCAATACAAATAAAATTTCCACATTAATGAGTTACAAAAGTGTTTTGTTTTACTGACAGATTCTTGTATCGTTCAGTGTTGTTTTTTAGCCAGCTTATTAACGTAGCATGTTTTCACTTCCGTACATAACCTATCGTGTCCGATTTTCGTACTTGCGAAGAGCATATGTGTACAAAGCTCTTGCCAAAAGGAATGACATTTGATTCACGTAACCAAGACAAGTGTACCAAATAAGTGTTCAAATGCTATAAAAGTGTTTGTTTTCATCCACCTAGAAATGTTGGGATTCGCAAATAACATCGGTAACTTTCGCATCCTGACCGTTATGTTTAAAAGTTAGTTTTCTTCTGTACATAACAGTGTCTGCTTTTTGTCATCAGGTCAGTGACCAAATATAATTTTTCCAAATAAATAATTCTTCAGTCACCTAAGTATTTGCTTGCATTGTGTATTTATGTGTTTGTTATTTTTTGTTGATAAAATATTTTATTCATCTGAATACTTATTTTGTCAGCGCCTGAATACTTATTTTGTCAGCGTCAGCAACAAAACTTGAATAGAGGTTTTGCAACATCCATAACTGGACACCAAGTTATGTATGCAAGATGAGTACACTAGTACGTTTCTTCTAAAGAAGTCAAAATACAAACTTTCTTGCTCTAAATTATAACTCGTTCCTCAGGAGATATTCCACACAGCACAGTGCATGTACTTTTATGCCCCTATTGCCACTTTTATTTTATCGCTATAGTGTAACACTTTCAGTACCCATCATCTGAGCCTTACAGTAGTATATGCAGGTGTTTTTTTTTGCTTTTACAGATCTGAGGGATGATGGTGCCATCAAGCCCAGATTATAATCCCGACGGCAAATTTCTGTTTACACCTATATCAAAAATGCCCCCAGGCTGTGAAAACCCTGGAAATTCGCTTAAAACTGAAAATATCATTCGTGTAAAATGCATTATTTACATGACTATTCATTATAGGTATAACTTGACACAATATTAAAATCCCAGAAATATTAAAACGACTAAAGCTACCAAATATATCCGTGGGGTGCTTTGTGTAATGACCCTGGACAGTTTAATTCTCACCCACTTTCTGTGACGTCATGCTGAGAAGGATAGCTGGGATTACATAGGCAGTCAAAAGCTTCAAAATGTAATACTTTCCTGTTGCGGTGAACTGCTTTTCTTGGAAATTAGTTATTCACGAGACTAAATGTTTCCCTTAATATTTCTCAGACAAAGTCAATCCCTGGCCTTTGGCATTCTCAAAGCAGGAACACAGGTACTCTCAACTCTGTGTACCCTAATTAACTGCTAGACAATGTTTCAATACATTCATACTCGGACTGCAATAATTGTGAATAAGTGAAGTTGGGTTGGTCATGTTAAGGGACATTACATGATACAGTGAATATTTGATATTCTAATGGTAATGACGCTAGCCCGAGAATAGCAAGAAGTGTGGGTTCGACTCCTTCTCTCGGTGCAATGTTTCCTATTTACTTTGCCCCCAATGACAGTAAGTTGCCGTATACACAACTAGCAAATATTTATTTTACATTGCTTGATTAAAGTTGCATAGTCCGATGAAGCATCAAATTTTCAAAACCAAAACACTTACCTAGATTTGATTCTACATATTTATCTTAGATACTGGTACAGTTATTAAGCATTTGTTGTCACATAGAAGGGCATGGGGAGTCAATTTAACAGAACCTGTTACTGCATAAGCCTATGGCGTCAGAGTTTTGGCGTGCTTGCCAAAATTAAATTGGCATGTTGTCACTTCAAATATCTCCAAAGTTAGCCATTTAACCTAAAAGTTACTTCAACCTAAAGTAAAGTAGCTTATAATGATCAATTTAATGTATTTATCTCAGAAAATAACAGAAACTCAAAGCCATCGGACTATGCAACTTTAAACAGGGGAAATTTCAATCCTGGCAATTGGTCTTCCTCATTCTAGTGCTCCTTGCCCTATCCTATGAACATTGAATACCAGGATAGGTAGCGCCATGTACATTTTGAAGTCATTTGTTTCACGCGGCTACGATTTGACCTGGTGAGTTGGAATCCTGTGACCTGCCATGTGGGAGGCGGGTGCTGAGCTCATGCACCCATCCCATTTGATATATTGGTTGAGGTGACGCTAAACAGGACCAAGAACTATCGACAACAAAGCTGACAACAATGCATGGCTTACTTTTCAGTGATAAGGCGCTAGGACTCTTGGTTCGACTGCTTCCTAGTTTGAAGCCTGGCAACAGGGTGTGGTATGCTTTGAAGAGTGGTAGTTGGGCATCGGTGCTTGGGTTGGGTGTCTGTAGGAGTCTTCGGGCCGCAGCGTCACAGTTTAGCTATACAAACATTGTATTGTTGAACATCAGATAGGACACCCGTAAACTATATAGTATAACCACGTTAAACCAAGCTCGGTTAAACCAAATGATCGGTTAATCCAAACTTTTTTCAGTGGCCCGGCAAAATACTACCATTTATCATATAAAAAAGTTGGTTAAACCAACGTCAGTTAACCAAATTATTGGTTAATCCAAAAAGAATTGTTGGATCCAGGCCACTTCCGGCACGTCTAAACCAAACTTTCATGTGGTTATAAGGTCATCTGAGACCCCCACCAACCTTTTTATGTGATAAATGGTAGTATTTTGCGGGGACGCCAACAACAAGTTTGGATTAATCGATCGTTTGGTTTAACCGAGTTGGTTTAACAGGGTTATACCGTATATATACACATAAAAACAATAATCAAAGTGTCCACATACATTGTATATTACATGTGCAATACACGCTTACTCAAAGTCAAAGCCAAAGCTTGGTTAAACCAATGATCGGTTAATCCAAACAATTGTCTAGGGTCCCTTCAAGTTTGGTTTAACAGGGTTATACTGTACATACTTAGTTCAGCTATACAAACATTGTATTGTTGAACATGAGGCAGGACACATGTAAACTATGCTCAGTCACTCCTCCAAGTCTCTTGTTTATAGTATCTTCACAATGCACAGTACTTTTATTTCTCATAAAAATAGGTAAAGTACAAATAATTTGCCTAAAAAAAGCCCTGGGAGGCTAATAGGTGAAATGCTATATAGCACATAAACCATATCAACGCCAACAAATAAAGCAGAAATACACCGCCTGACAATGAAACATCATGAAAATTAGATCAACTTTCCATAGCGATGAATAAAAGTCACTGTGATTTGTGCTCAGCAAATAAATCAATATTAAAAAAGGCTGCCTGAAGCCCAGGCAGCTCAGACGAACCTGGTTCTGACAGAGGGTGACCAGCTGTTCGGGTTGCTTCTTCGGGAGGAGTCGAGTGGAGACAACAGTCATCAGAGCTTCCTTCTGAACAGCGTCTTTCGTCTTGACCTCCTCCAGCTCCTTCGCAAAGCTTTTCGCGACAGTGGTAGTGCTTTTGCATGAATTAGTCCGGCTGGGGTAGGGCACGAGTGGGCCGGCCTGTTCGAATGGTACGACAGTACCTGGCTGGGTGAGGGGGATAATGGGGCCTGAGCCTGCATACAACACCACAGGGCCGGGAGCGCTGAAAGGTATCACTGAGCCTATGGTAACCTGTCGCAATGCAGCCCCTGATGGAGCGGTGTATCCTTCCAGCTGCTTCGCGCAAGTTATGTCTGGGTGTTCAACGCTGATTGTATCTGGACGCTTAGAACCCATATTATCCAAGCTCTCAATGCACGTAATATTAGTGTGTGTAATTTTGGGACGCTTGGGATAGGGCATATCGGGGTGGTTCTGACATGCAAGTTCCTGAACCTTGGATGAAGACTTCTCCGGGTTGTTGTGACATGTAAGTTCCCGAATGTTGGTTGAAGACTTCTCTGGGTTGTTGTGACATGTAAGTTCCTGAACCTTGGATGAAGACTTCTCTGGGTTGTTGTGACATGTAAGTTCCCGAATGTTAGATGAAGACTTCTCTGGGTTGTTGTGACATGTAAGTTCCTGAACCTTGGATGAAGACTTATATGGGCGGTTGTGACATGTAAGTTCCTGAACCTTGGATGAAGACTTCTCTGGGTTGTTGTGACATGTAAGTTCCCGAATGTTGGTTGAAGACTTCTCTGGGTTGTTGTGACATGTAAGTTCCTGAACCTTGGATGAAGACTTCTCTGGGTTGTTGTGACATGTAAGTTCCCGAATGTTGGATGAAGACTTCTCTGGGTTGTTGTGACATGTAAGTTCCTGAATGTTGGATGAAGACTTCTCTGGGTTGTTGTGACATGTAAGTTCCCGAATGTTGGATGAAGACTTCTCTGGGTTGTTGTGACATGTAAGTTCCCGAATGTTGGATGAAGACTTCTCTGGGTTGTTGTGACATGTAGTTGGATGAACCTTGGGTTGTTGGATGTATCATGAAGATATCTGTGACATGTAAGTTCCTGAACCTTGGATGAAGACCTATCTGGGCAGTTGTGACATGTAAGTTCCTGAACCTTGGACGAAGACTTCTCTGGGTTCTTGTGACATGTAAGTTCCTGAATGTTGGATGAAGAATTCTCTGGGTTGTTGTGACATATAAGTTCCTGAATGTTGGATGAAGACTTCTCTGGGTTGTTGTGACATGTAAGTTCCTGAACCTTGGATACAGACTCCTCTGGGTGGTTGTGACATGCAAGTTCCAGAATATTGGATGATGTCTTTTCTGGCTGGTTCTGACATGTAAGTTCTTGAACCCTGGAGGAAGTCTTCTTTGGGTGGTTGGAACTATTCTTCTCTGCCCGTCTGGCACGTGCACTTTTATGTCTGTTGGAGGAATTCTTATCTGGGCGTTTGGCAAATGCAGTGTCTTGGTGCTTGGAGGTATTGGTGTCTGCATGATTGGCACATGTAATATTCTGGTCTTTAGAAGACTTAGTTGGGCAGTTGGTGCATGTAAGTTTGGGACCCTTGGATGATATCTTATCTGTCAGGTTGTGACATGCAAGTTCCAGAACCTTGGTTGAAGTCTTTTCCAGTTGGTTGTGACATGTAAGTTCCTGCACCTTGGTTGAAGTCTTTTCAAATTGGTTGTGACATGTAAGTTCCTGCACCTTGGTTGAAGTCTTTTCAAATTGGTTGTGACATGTAAGTTCCTGACCCTTGGTTGAAGTCTTTTCAAATTGGTTGTGACATGTAAGTTTGTGACCATCGGTTGAAGTATTTTCAAATTGGTTGTGACATGTAAGTTCCTGACCCTTGGTTGAAGTCTTTTCAAATTGGTTGTGACATGTAAGTTCCTGACCCTTGGTTGAAGTCTTTTCAAATTGGTTGTGACATGTAATTGTGACCTTGGTTGAAGTCTTTTCAAATTGGTTGTGACATGTAAGTTCCTGACCCTTGGTTGAAGTCTTTTCAAATTGGTTGTGACATGTAAGTTCCTGACCCTTGGTTGAAGTCTTTTCAAATTGGTTGTGACATGTAAGTTCCTGACCCTTGGTTGAAGTCTTTTCAAATTGGTTGTGACATGTAAGTTCCTGCACCTTGGTTGAAGTCTTTTCAAATTGGTTGTGACATGTAAGTTTGTGACCATCGGTTGAAGTCTCATCTGTATTGTTGGGGCGTGTAATTTTCAGATCCTTGGAACAAGTCTTATCCGAGTAGTTGGAATGCATAATATCTGAGCCCTTGGAAGATAAATTATTACCTGAGCGGTCGGTGCATATAATATTCGGGCCATTAGAGCTAGTGATACTGAAGTTTTCAGTGTTTGTCATCACCAGGCACTCAGTGCATGTCATCACTGGGCGCGGACAGTGGCTTCCATCTAAGCCTTCTGAACCTGGCTCTGCGAAAGACACAACGGCTCTCTTGTATGGCAGCAGATGACTTGGGTTATAAACAACGACTGTCTGGTCAGGCTGCAATGTTTCTTTCGTCTGACTGTACACGGAGTCAACGGCCTCATTGAAGACATCATCCCACTGGCCGACACAGATGTCCTTCAAACGGACGAAGACTTCAGCGATGGAGTATTGGTTCCTAGATTTGGTGAATGTGTCCAGGTACACGTGCAAGTCCTCATCATTATCTACAGCTTCATCGGCTTCTTGAAACAGCCAGTCAAGATGGAATCCAGAAGAGGAAGTGCGGCTGGTATTTTGCGACTTAATATCAAATAACAGACTCAGGTTCATATCGGATTTCACTGGGTTTGCGTTATCATCCAAGACCATGTGTAGTTTTTCTTTCGCTCCAGCTTTTGATTTGATGTCAAAGAGAATGTCCAAGTTCAGTTCTGAATTCACTGCACTGTTAGAAGCAGATGCCTGGGGATGGGCAGCATCAGTAATGTACTCGAATGATGTTGATGACAAGTTTTCCACCAGTTCAAAACTATGCGAAGAAGCTGCAAGCAACGAATAACTGTCATTAGATGGCGAGGTTGAATTAGACTTTTTCAATAAAATAGGATCAATGTTCCGAGTCCAGCCAAGTGGTCATTGTTGGTGTGGTCGCATAGCAACAGGATATCAAACAAATATATTAACTATTATGCAAGGTACCAATAATATTGATAAAAAATAGTGAACGAATTGAACCTTTATGTGTACACCAAAAATACTGTACATATTGTTATGGACCGAATCCTATTCTACCTCGGGAATAATAATTAACAATACTGAAGACGCTTCAATTCTATGGTCCTTCCCTGGTCTATTCAGTCTACGTCAAATAGAAGTGACCTGCCACTGCTCAGCCGGGTTGCGTGTAACCTGTTGTGGGGGTTAAGTGAGAGCGAAGGGGGAAATGGTCCACCATGTAGAGACGATCCCTGCTAGTGTTCTGCCACCTGCTTATCGTCTGACCGGTCATATTAGCCAAGACTGTCATTATGTGGTCGTGTGGTGATTTCTGATTCCTACACTAAGTGACTGAGTTAGTTAGTGGTGATTACTTAATGCTGTGTTGGCTGCAAAAGGCATAATCACAGTGAGAAGTGTTCAAATCGTATTCTGTCATATTGTTATCATCAAGCCATCGCTTTCACACAGAATGTAAAAGCACACAATCTATGTGTTGAGAGACACTTCTGAAGTTAAAAGCACATAATTACCCAACAAAATGGCCAGGTAAAATTCTAGATAAAAGTTGAAGATATCAGTCTTCCTGACAATGAATATTACACCATAACACATATGTTTGGGCTATTTTTCACTTCGTGAAGCTAGATTAAAATGTTGTCTACTCACTTTTTTGGGAAGCGGCCCCGACAGATAGAAGGGACGGAATGGACATGAGAGACGACAGTGACGTGAGTGACGTAACGTCACCCAGCACCACCTCCGGAATGCAGGTGGAGGCGTCGTAGATGATGAACTTGGAGCTGACGCCGATCACCTGGCTGTGCTTAGTGATGTAGAGGAACTGGTAGAGGTTCTCATCAGATGGAGTCACCTAGCGGCAAGAGGAGGAACTGGTGAATGCAGGCAGTGCCTGACGTAGGACCACTTTGAAACATCACGTTGCGCCCCCCGCCGTTTTAGGCACTATGTTCCCGTTGTTGCGTCACCCCTATCCCCATCCCTGGATTACTGGGACAGACTAAAAGTCCTCAAAATGAACTCCATTGTGAGATATATATATACACCTGCTGTCACGTGGACCATGTTTGATGGCAAAGTACCTAACTATCGCATAACAATGTATCATTCAAAAGGATATAGTGACTTGGTATGGTGTCAGCCATAATAAAGAATCCTCAGTCAACAAAAACTCTACGAGAAGGAAGTATTTTCGTCCAGCGAGTTCAGTTCTTCAATCTAATGCCAGTTTACGTTACAAGACAATCACACTGCAGTGTACATTCGTTCAACAGGCAGCTTGACACATGTGGTGTTAACAGCAATACCAGATGAACCCTCCATAACTGTTTTACTTACTAACCCCCAAAATAGGCAAAATCATAAACAATGTAACGTAGAAACCAAAAATGTAGTACACAGTTTCTGGGAATGACCCAGATACTGACTAAGGTCAACAGGGTGATATGAAGAAGTTACCTTAATGCATTGCGCCTTGAAGAGCACACTGCGTTGACTTGGATGGAGGTCATCTTTGGTGAACTTGGGAGCCCACTCATAGGTGGCGTAGTCCTTGGTGCTGGTCCAGGCGAGTGGGTAGAGCCCGACCCAGTCACGTGAACTGGGCCGGCATTCCTGGCCGAGCAGGTAATTAACTGTGATATCATCGCCAAAGGCGAAGGACTTGGCGATCGCCTCGAAGGTGACAAGGTCAAGAGTGGGGTCAATGGACTCAATATCTGTTCCTAAAAGTAGCTTTTCCTCTTCAGTGCTAGATGTACTTTCAGCTGTAGCCATATCAGGTCTTTCCTCAGTCCTGAAGCCCAAGTAAACATAGGACTAATTAATTGGCAATTAATGATTACCGCTTTTGAACTACAGTGGCGACATGATTAATGCTCACAAGAAATCTTTCAGAGCAGCGTAAAACTACTAAAAGCTCTAAAAATTAAATGTCAAACCTTTTATATTTTCTGATTAGCCGAGATATTTGTGTTGCATTGTCCGGTTACATAATTCACGATGAGACCGGAGTGGTATATAAGTGCCTTTATTAATCAATAAAAGTATAACAGCAGCAAGGTGGAAGTACATTCGAGTCAATATGTTAATGTGTGCTGGTAGCACAATGTTATAATAAACCATTAAGAGGGTGTCAATTAGCGTAATTAATTAAGTAACAATTAGTAGTTATATCATCAAGAAGCAAAGTCTAGGTCAAAATGCCTTTAAGGTGAATCTGTTAATGAATCAATAGTAGGTAATCATCAGGTCAATTAACAGGTATATAAATCAACATAGGTCAATCGAGTAGCTCATCAGGTCAATCAAGGTCAATCAATCAATTCAGGCAATAAGGTCAATCAAGGGGGGAAATCAAGGTTGGTCAATCAATCAAGTTGGAATCATCAAGGTTAATTGGGAACTCAACCCTACCCGCCTGTTGCTCTCCCCACCACTCAGTCAACTTTTTTGTTAGTTTAGGGGTGGGTGGTGGCAATTTGTAGATCAGCCTGACTTCGCGGGTTCCTGTCCAGGCGCCAAGTGACAGAGCGCCGCGAGCAGGTGATGCGGATTCCGAGGGACACCAGTTTGACAGGGACACTTCCATTCAAATGCATTGTTAACTGCCGTGAGCAAATCTTCATACAGAAGAAGTCAAATATCTCCCAAATTACACCATCTAGAAACAAATCGTTTGGTACACATATAGAAAACATCTTTACCATAAAGACTATATTAAATTTATAAGGTTAGGGTTCTTGAATTCTATTATTTTTGAATAAAACTAACGTTTTGCACTGCGCGTAGCGTCAAACTCAAGGCATTGTCAATGGCCGTAAGCAATCTTCATACAGAAAATACACAAGAAGTCAAATATCTCTTAAATTACATCATCTAGAAACAAATCGTTTGGTACACATATAGAAAACATCTTTACCAAAAACATTATATTAAATTTATAAGGTTAGTGATGATGCTGTTCGATTTTGATGCATGTGCAGAAGCGATGTGTCCCGCGCAAACTGGTGTCCCTCGGAATCCGCCACACAGGCCGATGTGCAGTAGGGAATGGAACTTACACCAGGTGGCAGTAGGTGTAGTGGGAATTTAATGCAATAAGGTTCCGAACAGACACAGCAGGGGGCGACAAGGCAGGCTGGTTGGGGGGGGGGTGAGTTCGAAATGATCCGCTAGGTGGCGAGCTGAGTCGAGATTAGGGGTGGGGGTTCAAATCCGAACCGCTAGGTGGTGACAGGAGTCTGGAGTGGGAAAGACCGACCAGCTCCCATCCAGTCGAGAATTACCCATGT
Source organism: Branchipolynoe longqiensis (assembly GCA_030323885.1). Lineage (NCBI taxonomy): Eukaryota > Metazoa > Annelida > Polychaeta > Phyllodocida > Polynoidae > Branchipolynoe > Branchipolynoe longqiensis. Next base: position 15,506 of record JASIRB010003116.1, on the reverse strand, counting down.
TAGGCTAACATGTACAATTTGAACATATATTCCCTATGTCAATAGTCCCTATATATATACAAAGCCACAACGAGCACTATCCTTTCTTTTGCAGATGACACATACTTCATGAGAGATCAAGCAAAATGTGGACACAGAAGCCCTACAAAAAGATCTGGAAACCATTAACGGATGGCAAACCTCAAATAATATGCTGTTCAATGAAGTAATATGGAACAAACTAAGACCATAAAGACCAACACAACTTACCTCAGGAAAGAATATCATGGAGAAGAATTGTGTGAAAGCAACCTAAAATACCCTGAACATATTGACTATGCATGCCAAACAGCCAACAAATATATTTAAGTCAAGAGAAGCTTGAAAACCGTGTGGAATTCCATAATACTCCCACGAATAGACTACCATTCATTATATATAATAATATAAACGGAATATTTTGTGTTTGGGGGTCCCAGTGACAAAAGTAAACAAATCCCTGAAAAACTAGGAGGATCGAGAGGCATGCCCCCCCCCCCCCTGACATTTGTTAAAACCTATGATTAAAATGGTGCAATCTAGCACCTTCTTCGAGATATCTTTGCCTTGAAATTCCAACTGCTTTAAGACTGATCATCATGCTGTCGGTCGCGATGCGACAAAGACTGCCTTCATTACTTGACTGCCGCTCCTCATTTAGCTCTCTGCTGTGAGAGTTGCGTCCATGAGTCGGTCTTAATGTCTCTCAGCTTTAGGTTTCTTTAAGACTAACAAATAAATAAAAGTGATTTGGAAACTTAGTTTTCGCTGAAATTAGCGATTTCACTGAGAAATTGCAAACTGATAAGTGATATTAAGAAAATATCAAAGTCCTAAAATTACTAACTGCATACTAAAACTATTAACTGCATTTTACTCAGACAGTAAGAGGTACTTGGTCTAATGTGTCTGGACAGACCAGTCCCTCTCTACTGGCTTCGACCTCAAACAGTGCATTATGTGACATGCAGGCAAAGGATCTAGGTGGAATTCTATTTCTTTTCTTCTTGAAGATTTATCCTGCCTATCACGGATAAGTCTGAATAGACTTGTTTTCACCATTAGAGTTTGTCGATAGAAAGCCCAAGCCGACACTTTTAATGACCGAAGTGATTTTTAACCTCCCACACCACATAGACATGGTATGAGAGCAACTTGTGTTTGATGACGCTCTAAGTTATACACAGCGGTGGAAATCCAAATTGGCAGAGGTGTGGGGGCACAGGGAATCGAACCACCAACCTTCAGATTAGGACCTAGAAAAAAGCCAGACACTCTAACCACTCCGCCAGAGAGAACACCACAATACGGTGCAGAGTCAAGTGCTTTCAAAGTCACTATTATTCAAAGCACATTGCTTTCATTAAAGTTGTATCGTCCGATGGTTTTGTGTTTCAGCCATTTTTCTGAGATAAATATATTAAATTGATGGTTATAATCTACCGTACTTTGCTGTGTGGTAACTTTGATATTAAATGGCTAACTTTGGAGATATTTTAAGCACAAACAGCCATTTTTCTGAGATAAATATATTAAATTGATTGTTATAATATACATTACGTTGTTTTGTGGCAACTTTGATATTAAATGGCTAACTTTGAAGATATTTTAAGCACAAGCAGCCATTTTTCTGAGATAAATATATTAGGCACAAACATGCAATTTAATTAAATTAATTTTGGCAAGCACGACAAAACTCTGGTACCATAGCCTTATTCAGTAACATGTTCTATTAAATCGACTAATATGCCGTTCTATATGGCTACAAATGAGTGTATTACTATTACTTAGTACCTAAGATAAATATGTAAAATCAAATCTAGGTAAGTGTTTTGGTTAAAACAAATTGATGCTTAATCGGACTATGCAACTTTTAGATACATAGTAAAGAATACTTGGTAAAATCACGCCACCAGATCTTTAAACCCTAAATGGACATGCCAATTTGGTAGTGTCAAGAACATTATTCCTAACCAGCTGGTGGGATTCAAATACTCCCACCCGCCTATAGACCTATTTCACATGACGTCAGCATGGGTAATTAGCTGTGAGCGCGCGTAACTTGGCTGCAGAACAACACCCGGTTGCACTGCAAACTTGATGGCCGTGAGCAATATTCATACAGAAAAAGTGAAATATCTCTAAAATCGCACAACCTAGAAATAAACCGTTCGACACACAAGAAAGGTAACAATAACATATTCAACGAACTGACAATTCGTCGAACAGATTATATTAGATTAGATTAGAGTGTTTGAGCTATATGCTCAGGCCAAGTCGTGTGCGTGTGTTTGTAATGTGCATATTAAATTAATGGGTTTAATTTATTTATTTCTATTCATTTTGAATAAAATTGACGTTTTGCACTGCGCATATCGGCAAACTCAATGGCCGTGTGCTTTTGTTTTGCAGCCAACGTGCGCGCGCATACACAATGGTTATAAACATTGAAAGGGGTCTATAGGCAAGTCTATTTACCTGCCCTAATGAGGTACCGAGGTAAAAGATCACTCTAGCCCATGTTGGGATCAGAATTAATATTTGTTGGGCTTTCCATTTACCGAGCATTTCAATATTCCTGATTTTCAAGAACAATTATTTTGAGCTCGTAGCTATCATATAGGAAGTTGTCTCTGAAATGATTAGTTGTTTGCCCTCAATATGGAATAAGCAAATATACCTGCTTTGAACACATCAGTTTGTAAACATGAATTGACACTTAATTCTATATTCTGATGACCGATATTGCGATTTTGCATCTCCTAGAAAAAAACCTTGCCTGGTGTATCCTGTTTTATTGGAAGCAGATTTGTAACCCTCTTTGGCATTTTTTGAAAAGTCTGTTGCGCAGGGCTGTCACTAGAACTACCATATAAGCACACCAAAGGAGAAAGTTACTATTGCTTCGAAAAGAAGAAAAACCGGGAAAACGTGGCAGATGTTACCCCTAGGTAATTGTAATGGTGCTGGGAGTCGGTTGCATCTTCATAATCAATCATCGGTTTGAGCAACGCGATATCAATCAATCAATAGTTCCATCCTCTAGTCGAGGGTTGGATGCAATGGTTCTCCACTTGTCCCGATGTTGTGCTGTTCTGATAGACTGTGAATAATTCAAGCCTGTCCACTGTGAAATATTTGTAAACCATGATGTTCTTGGTCTCCCTCTCCCTCTGCTGCCATTCACCTTCCCTTCCAACAATGTACGGTATATTGAACTCTGACGAATGATGTGGCCAAAATAAATAAGTTTCTTTGTCTGTATAGTGGCAAACAAGCTTTTCTTATTTTTAATTTTTCTGAGAACTTCTTTGTTGGTGATCTTCTTTGTCCATGATATTTTCATCATCCTTCGATAAGTCCACATCTCAAATGCTGCTAAACGTTTGTACATTTTCTTAGAGATTGTCCATGTCTCTGCCCCATACATTAGAGTAGACCACACATAACACTGAAGAATACGCTTCCTTGTTTGTATTAATATCTTACTTGATGTATATGATTGATTAATAATCGGTTCTGACAAATACACACTTTTTGTATAGGAAATATATGTAGACAACATGCACACAAACTGCGGCAAATGTTGATTGATGATTAATTTAACACAGGTTTAAGTTCTATTAAATGCATGTATTTATAAATATATATATATAGCGCACCGTATATTAAACATTTATTCATATATTTCAGCTTGAAATGCCATTTGATTAGATTATTAGATTATAGTGTTTGAGCCATATGCTCATTAACTAACATAAATAGATATAACTTTTAAGTCCTTAGAATTTAATCTGATGCATCAACTAAATTTGATAGTTGCTTTTTTAGGCTGGAGGATTTTAAATTTCATGGGAAACACTTTTTGGGTTCCATATCTGGTACTCATGGGTACCCATGGGTAACAGTTTTTCGGTTCTGTAAAATTGGTGATGGGTACCCATTCTTGAAACAGTTAATTAAATTTAGTAGGAGTATATTTTGAACACACCTGTGCAGAAATTGTACATATATACCTTTAATCATCTACAATGTAATGAAAACAACTGTCTGTAGCATTTAATTTAATTTGTCTTTTTAAATTGCCTTGCTTTTTATTATATCATGGTTCCGTAGTTTCCCTAGCACGGTAACGACTAGGTACAAGATTCACCCCGTACTGCTGCAGTAGGGGTGCAAACCAGCCTTATGTAAAAGGTGGCGAAAAAACGGGTCAAAGAATTGGGAGCCTAATTTAACAATCTAAGAAGCAACAATTATTCTTTACATATGTTTTATTATTTACCCGCTACCTTTGAGTTGAAAAATATAATATAATATATAGTTTAATAAGATTTAAAAGTGAAATCGACGCCGTTCTGCGGCCGCCATCTTGTCTTTTTGCATTCTCTCCCATTTCACCAACTCTGTGCCTTAGAAGTATCCATTTCATACTGGAGCAACATACTGGAGCCTCACTTCCATACTGGAGCCTCACTTCCATACTGACTGTATTTTCGCCCGTATTTACATAAGGCACCCGTGTACTACAACGGGTGAATCTTTTATCTAGGTAACGACTAGATAAAAGATTCAGCCAGTACTTGTAGTACACGGGTGAACGACAACGTAGTGTAAATACGGGCAAAAATTGCTTTAGTATAGAACATGAAGTAGAATGCCTGCATTCAGTATCAAATTGATACTCATATAGGCACAGAGTTGGTGAAATGGGAGAGAAGGCAAAAAGACAAGATGGCGGCCATAGAACACCGTCGATTTCACTTTTAAATCTGATTAAACTAGATACTTAATTATATTTTTCAACTCAAAGGTAGCAGGGAAATAAGACATATACAAAGAATAAATGTTGCTTCTTAGATTGTGAAATTAAGCTCTTATTTCATTTCCCCGCTTTTTCGACCGTTTTTATATAGAGCTGGTATTCACCCGTGTACTGCGGGTGAATCCTTTATCTAGGTAACGATGGTTATCGTGAAATCCTACAGCCTGCTTTTTGTAAACAAGCATTCAAATTGACTGGTAAAACAACTAACTTTCGTCCCACCACTAATTGCAATCATCACAACAATCAATGATTCGATTAGATTAGAGTGTTACTGTTAGCTATGTGCTCAGGCCAAGTCGGAGACTAATTTGTTGTCAAATATCTAATAGTAATAATACTTCTCGACGTGTGGCTTTGAGTTGACCATATGTAAAGCCACCCATTGAAAAAAGAGCCAAGTAACAGCATTCATTGATGAGTAAAATAAAAGATTATGTTTCAAATAGGACACGTTGGAAAACACGGAGAACCCCAAATAATATGTCGAATTAACCCACGTCTTTCTAACCGAAAAAGATTATCCATAAGTCACTGATCCACACTAAAAAGGCTACTGCAATAGAAAGGTATCGCGAATCCCCAGCAAAGGTTTAACAGCTTCCTTTAAAATAGACTAGTTGTAAAGTGTAAGTAAAATAATTCCATTACCAAGCTTTCGATGCATTCTATTTGAACGAAGGCTTTGTTGTTCCAGGACAATTAGAACAAGTATTTCATTGGTATTTATTAGCAGTTCAAACGTAAATTAGTGAAATATGGGCGGCTACTGGCATAGGGTGAGGTATATATGATATTATCTCAAAACCGTTATTTATTCTAATACAATGGCTGGAGGGGGGTGGGGTTGACTTGAGCTGAAGTGAAGCTGGATTTACTGCTGTAGTGTAGCGTATTTATAGAATATAGGCCTACTACTAGAGTAAGTGCATGGATACATAGACATAGTTGTAAAGTATATACCTGTTTGTCTGCACTGACAGTATTTGCGATATTAATTATCATATATTTATGCAGACATGGAATGTTGTTTGAGAAAAACATTTAATGTCAACAGCAACATGACGTGTACAAAATGACGTCACTGACCCGTGGGAGGAGGAGCATTCTGCATTCAACTTTGTTTTAGATTCTTAACTGATGAAAGCAACATACATAACTATCCGAACCACCTCACTGATCTAGTTGGATATGATTAGATACAAATTAAAATATGACTCGTCTAGAATGGCTAACTAATTACACAGTAAACGGGGTTATATGTTCGAAGTGCATTCTCGGCAACCAATAAGTCGTCACCACTCGAAAAGCTCGACATGTCGCTGGTCAGCCAGGTCTGTTTTCCCTTGATCTATTTAAACAAGTAAAATTGTAATAACTAAAACGAGTCGAAATATACAGTATGGACCATAAAGTGGATGTCACTTACCTTTTAAAAAAAAAAAAAAAAAAAAAATCGGTTACCACACGACGAACTCCCTCTTGGCTTTGAGTTGTTGTCGACCACACACGTCAAGAAAAGTTTTAAAACTGATTTTAGAACCACCCGAAATGCAGGAAGTGGCGTGACGTCACGGACCGGAAGTCAGCCTCCCAGCCAATCAGCGTGCAGCACCCGGAAGTCGTCAGGGGCAACGTAGACTGGTCCCCTGGCCTTTGAGGCCAGGCACAGAGGTGCCTGAGTTTTCTGCTATCATCACCCACTTTTTTTGGTGCCAATCAAAACAATAATACTTTGATAAATGTTGAAGGCATAATTTGCATGTTGGATATTTCGGTCTCTATTCTGCAATACTTGAAAAGTCGGTCACAGCAGTTTTGTATTGCTCATTTTTCCAAAATCGGTCAATTCAAGCTTTAAAACAGTTCAGGGTAGGACTTGAGTTGAGATTATCCGGTAGTGAATTCCAGTCAGTTATTATTCTTTACCTTAAGCATTGCATGCACAGATAAAGTAATTTATAATGCAACATATATTACTTGATTATGTTGCAAATATGTCAATGAATTATTCTGGATTCTGATTTCATTCAGAATATATTTTGAAAGTGATATTTAATGGGATGATCTGAGTCCAAATTGTATAATTTGATATCTTCTTGGAAAAAATCTAATCCACTTCACATACAGTGTCATCTTGTATTGCAAATCATATACATCATTTAAACAATGGAATAGACACTCTAACATGTTGAGATCTTATTTTCTTAATGACGTTGGATGACATATTGAATGAAATGAGTTATGTTTTGTTTTTAGGAAATTCATATCAATGAGTGATATTAGGAGTATTTCTCATAAGCATAACTGCAGTGGTTTCTGTTGTTACTCCCACAACACTGTCTCCAAGACAGGTTCCTAAGCAACCCATTAGAACAAGTGTTGGGAAGCTGGGTTGATATATCCACATCATTTTGCCACCTAATATCATAAATATATAATATGAGATGATAATTATAAATGCTCATATACTATAGCCCTTAATTTCAAAATATGTGTGTGCAGCAGTGATAGATAATCCTACAAATTTAGTTTTTTAAACCTTTTGAACATTATTCTGTTTACCAAAGTATTAGTTAAGCAATTTGCCACTAGGTGCCGCAAGCGCCCTCTGTGCAGGACCCATGTGGAGGCACACAGACGGCACCTAGCGGAAAACATGGGTACTGGTACTCGACGAGGAGCAACGCACCAATTTAATCCACAACTATTGGTCTGTTAGATTTGATCTATGTCGGTTTAGTTTGTATTTGTGGAAATATCGATTTGTGTTGATTCATTTGATGCGTGTTCAATATTCGGCGGGTATTTATGGACTGAGATGACGTGTTGATGTGATATATAGTTAACTGGGTCACGTTAAAGTGGCACAGTCTAAAGGGCCTGTCACACTACGACATATAGCCTGAGCGTATGCCGACGTGTGTGATTTTCGACCGACACGTTGGCGTACGTAATCATACGTTACGTGTACATTGGGCATATACATTCTGGATATGTCGGTATATGTTGTCTTACGTCGACGCGCATCGAGGCACCGAAAAAATGTTATGCATGCTCAAAATTTCAACATGTATCGATGTGTGGCTCGTACATTCAACGTACGCTGTGTGTATGTTCGGGATATGTTGGCGTACGTTGGGAGCACATTAGGGATATGTTGGTATACATTGCTGCACGTTAGCCATACGTTCAGCCGATGGGAACGTGCAGACCGCGTACAGTCTGCATACTGCCAACAGATGCATTACGTACTCATAAAGGTACTTTGAACGTACGCCTACTGTATCTCCAGCGTATTTAACGTATACGCCATACTTCTAGTGATGGAGTAACGTATGTAACGTTGGTGAGTGTTCCGTGAGTGTATGCAAGCATTTTGCAAACGTTTTGCGAGGCACATGAACGCTCTCATATGTTAGCAATATGTCAGAGATACGTTCTGTATATGTTGCGTATGTTGTGTGTACGTTGTGTATAGACCCATTTTCCCCTCCACTGCTGAAAAGTTAGACGAATCCCGACGTACTGGCAAATTTTCGAACGTTGAGCATGCTCTGACGCTGCACGTCGTAGTGTGACAGGGCCTTTAGTGGCGATCCTGGTAAAGGGGCTGTTACATTACGACGCATCGCGCCAACGTACCCCTACTTTTGGGATTTTTGCCAGCTACCTTGGGATACGTCGTTATGCGTTACGCGTGCATTAGGCGCTCGTTGGTATACGTCAATGTACATCGAGATACAGCATCATGCATCAGGGGGTCGACATATGACAACGTTCGACAACGTGTGGATTTTACTTTGGCGGTATGCTATGTATATGCTAGGCATATGTTGATGTACATTAGACGAACCTTAGACACACGTTGTTCACTACGTTGCACTACGTTGACCTACATTAAAGGCAGTGGGAACGTACAGTCCATGTACTGACAACGTATGGATAACGTATGGATAATGTATGGATAACGTACGTCTACCATACGTCTAACTTGCATCTAATGTATGTCAAATGTATGTCTAATGTATGTCTAATGTACATCTAACGTACATCTAACATATGTTTAGTGTTTCTCCAGCGTGTCTTGACGTATGTAACGTATCTGGCATAGTTCTGCCGATCGAATAACATAACGTTCACCCGCGTTCTGCGAACGTACGTTGGCCATACGCTAAGTATACGGCATGTATATGTCCAACCTTGCCCCCCACGCTGAAAAGTTTGACGCTTCTCGATGTAAAAAAGTGATTTTACGCGTTGGCCGCGCGCTTGTGAGATGCATCGTAATGTGACGGGTTTAACGGCATACGTATCACGACGGCGCAGTAGCTTGAAATCTCGAAAATACTTTACATAATTATAGTTCTCAACTTGTGCTAAAAGTGGGTCAATAGAAACGGTTTAGGTCACTATTTATAAGCCAATCACATGGAAGTAGAGTAAAATTGCATATAACATTGGTCGTAATTCAAAACCAGACACAGATAATTCTTTTTGGGCTAATACATTTATTAATCAGGCTTAATACATTTTTACAGCAGCCTTTTGACCTACACCTTTGTGATCATATTCATAGCAGCAACCCTCAATAGTACAATTGAGGCTATTTAGCTATTATTACTCTATTTTCATCAGGTAGTACAACCTGTGCCTTTATAATTTGTTGAAGGTCATTACTTATGTGCAGGTCATATATTAGGTAGATCTACTATTGCATTATTTCATTACTTATGTGCAGGTCATATCTATGATTGTACTATCATACTGATATATGATACATTTCTGAAGATACTGTATACATTTCTGTTGAGGCAACTTGAACAGAAGACATGAGGCAGCAACTAGGGCAGATCACGGTCACACGTTCAGCTCACATCTGGCACACTCACACACATTCGCACATTCATTGCATTCAGCACATTCAATTCAGGGACATAGGAGCCATAATCTCTCAGCCAAATTGGGACAGGAGAGATAATGGTTCCTCCCTAAAAAACATTTTTATTTACGTAATTAAACACACTGTTAGATTTCCATCTACCGGTTGTTTTTATGCACTCTTACTACTTACTACAGCTGGCCAGCATTGAAAACAAGCCTGGTTACCCGGGCTTACATGCTATGGACAGTATAAATACAGCCTCAATAAAAAAAACATGCTATGGACAGTATAAATACAGCCTCAATAAAAAAAAACTAAAAAAAAACTCTAGGGGCATACCCACTCTTGCATATTCTTGAGCTCCCCCGCGCCATAGACTATGGCAAGTCAACAGCGGCCACCAGGGGAGCCCACAGGCTTTCAAAGCAACTTGCATGCACTTGTTGAAAACTGTAGCAGTCAGCGGGTGACCATTGTTCAACATGAATGCTGGGGCGCCCTCATGCGTAGGGGTTAGACTGATGTACTTGTTCCACGCGTGCCCCGGGCAGAAGGTGTGCTTTGCCCATTTTGGTAGATCGATGCTGTACGCATCCTCAGGCTTGTGTGTAGTCCTTGTGCTTCTGACTGTGACCGTCAGATGAGTGTTGTGTGCCTTGATGTCTCTGCCGAGCAGCACGTGACCGTCACCTCCCGCTACCTCGGAATAAAACAAATTCGACTGTCTTAGCAAGCATAGGTATCCTATTAGCAAAGCAACAATTAACACCAGTCCATCTTCTCAAATCTTTTTGAACTTCAAAATTATCATTTTAATGTGCTTGGTCTTCAAGGGGAACGCCCTGTTTACAGTGTTGTTTTTTAACATATATATGCCAGCTTTAATTATTGACAGAGCATAACAATCAAATGGCTCAGTATTTCCTTTTAGCAGTCTTACCCATGATCTCGCCCCACTCATGTAATTTTTTACAGCACCATTCAATTTATCATTCAAATATAAAGCATATAACATTACAGATCCTTTCCTGGCTTGTGTACCACCTGTACCGCACAAGTGTATGTGGTGGCAAATCTCCAGATTTCCCGGGCACAGGCGCACAAGACAGGATCTTTTCCAGCAACAGAAGTCAGAACCTGTTGGGAGGCAGCATTATCAGTATTAACGATAATTTGATAATTGTGGGGATCAGGCGGAGACAAATTTTTTAAGGCCACTACTACATTTATCGCCTCTAATTGGGCAATATGAAAACCATTTTCTAGAAATTCTGGGGAGTACAAATTGGAATAAAAGTGTGTTGGACTGAATGCCCCCCCCCCTGCAGAGATGAGTCACATTCGATTATCCATCTTTTGTCAGGGAGATGCTGTAACAACACTAGCTTATTATGACCATCTGCAAAACGTACAAACATGCATTTTACATTCGAAGGGGGACCTATCACAGAAAATGTTTACATCATCACTGTACTGCTCTGTATTATTAAAGTTATCAACCAGATCAATATCAGGGAGATCAGGATTTTTTGCATTGACTCCAAACTGCAACGGAGGTACAACATCAACTTAAACAATAACTGGTTTAAAATGTTTAATATTAGGCACCAACTTCTTAACTGGGTTGATCCTACTAGTATGTCTACCCATGTTAGTAACTAGAAAGTTTTGTGGGTCCAACATGGACGCCCTGGCAACCACAGTATTGCCATAGTCAGTGTTAAGCATAACACATTCTGGATTTATAACATCCGAAGTACTAATAGAACTACAGCCCCTCTCAGAATCTACTACATTCGATAAATCATGTACAGCTTTAACATGCAACGTAGTAACAAGCTGGGTATCACAAGATAACTGAATAGGGCTGCAAGAAGAAGCTTTAAGGAAGTTAGCGACCGGGCTAACTTTAGGCTTTTTGGGGAGGCAACAGCTCTCCCGAGAGGTTGAAACAGGTTTGTTGTACGTGGTATTCGAACCAGACAGATGTGAGTCAATAGGCAGCAGCCCAGTAGTCAGTGTATCACACACAGTAGCTTGAGTGTCCGAGCAGCGGGAAAGGAATTGTGATGTTTGGGTGTCACCATGACAATGGTGATGTTCGAGCCCGGTCGGAGGCAAATCCAACAGCAGTGGTGTCCGTTGTGTCACCGTACCTAAAGTTACTGCATTTTGGTCGCCCCTCCCCAATTTTGAACGAATTTTAACACATAACGTCCGCTGATCTTGATTATACCACGTATATTGTGGCATCTTTACTGTATAATCAATAATACGAATAGGACTACAGTGAGGAACGAAACAATGTGATAATCTGCAAGTGGCGGCACCACACGGGTGTTTCTGGTACTTGTAGTTCCGCGAGGATCCTACAGATGCTCAATCCTGCTGTCAAGCGAAGCCTTCTTTGCAGTGAGTAGCTAAAGGGATGGGCTTGTCCGGGAATTGAACCCGGGACCTCTCGCACCCGAAGCGAGAATCATACGACTAGACCAACAAGCCTATCGGTCCTTGGAGACTGCGTTGCCATCCACTCGATCCGCTATCGGTTACGGACAGACGGAAAACATAGCACATGCACCACACTCTTGCACATTGCCAACAACTTAGTCTTCCCAGACTGGGATTCGAACCCCGGCTGGGAAATCCTAACCTCTAGCCCACCTGGGAACCTTCCCAAATGGGGAATCGAACCCCGGCGGCCACGGTGAAAGCATGGAATCCTTACCACTAGACCACCTGGGTGGCTAACTCACTCTCTTCCCTGTCTTTTCTGAACCTGCTAAAGCTCTGTAATCCTCAAATGGCTGAAGAAGTATGAAAGCAAGGGAGCGAGTCTATGCTTGGCATCGCCGAAATCATAGCCAAACAGTGACTAAAGAACAGGGCTTGTCCGGGAGTTGAACCCTGGACCTCTCGCACCCAAAGCGAGAATCATGCCCCTAGACCAACAAGCCATTGATGCACCTGCCCTTCAAATTGGATGTCAACAAAGTCACATTTCTCGTCTTCTGCAGTTCCGTTTTGGCTTCCACCATAGCCCTTCTGTCCCTCCTAGCAAATTTGCCAAAACTGCAATCTGCCATCTATTCCCTCGCGTCACAAGTGCGGCATGCTGTCAGTTAATGAGCACTTTGTGCTGAGTCGCCAAAAGCATGGTCTTATCCTGAATTTAACCCATCACCTCTCTCCCGCCTAATGAGACAACAAGACGACTAAAACAGCAAGCTTACCAGTCACTGGTGCCCATAGTTCCGATCTACGCGAACCACTATCGGCGAGATAGGACACCTCTTCATCTGGCTATCGGCTGTCAACAACAAGTTAGCCTTCCCAGACGGGGAATCGAACCCCGGCCGCGGCGGTGAGAGCGCCGAATCCTAACCACTAGACCACCTGGGAATCTCCAAACTAACATCATTTCTTCCCTTCTCATGGCTCAGAGTGCCAATCAGTCAAAGAGCCAAACGGCCAAGATGTGCTGACGGCAAAACCGACGGAATATCGCCCTCATCGGCTCACATCTCATCTTCACTGACCCACAACAAAGTCAGTTGATCAGACAGATGTCCAGGAAGCCACAGAAAACGTTACTGGCGAGTCAAGACAAGAACCTCCCAACCCTCCAGTCCCCCAAAGGATATATATTTTTTTTTTTTCCTTCTTTAGATTTTATTGGGGGGTTTTTAGTTCTCCTTGTCTTCATTCGTTTTCTTCATCCATTATAAAAATGGCCATTCCCAGACGGGGAATCGAACCCCGGCAGCTACGGTGAAAGCGTGGAATCCTAACCACTAGACCACCTGGGAACATAGTGGGATGTGCTTGGTGAAGCCGGTTGCTTAAAGTTAAAGCGACACTGTACGGCAGGCAAGCTTTGTAATCCACAGTTGGCAGAAGACTTATAAAAGAATGGAAGCGTACACTTGCCATCACAGAAATCACAGCCATGCCGACGCTAAAGGAAAGGGCTTGTCCGGGAGTTGAAGCCGGGACCTCTCGCACCCTAAGCGAGAATCATGCCCCTAGACCAACAAGCCATGTTGTCAGCTGCCCTTCAAAATAGATCTCAACGAAATTACATCTCTCGCCTTCACCTTATGTTAACTTTGCACCGACCGCTCTCCCATCCTCCCCCCCCCCCACACACACACTCTTTCACACACACACCCTCCGTGCACACTTGCCAAAATGGGGCAACCTGCCATTTAGTCATTCACATTACCGACTCAATCCTGCTGTCAAGCGAAGCCTTCTTTGCAGTGAGTAGCTAAAGGGATGGGCTTGTCCGGGAATTGAACCCGGGACCTCTCGCACCCGAAGCGAGAATCATACGACTAGACCAACAAGCCTATCGGTCCTTGGAGACTGCGTTGCCATCCACTCGATCCGCTATCGGTTACGGACAGACGGAAAACATAGCACATGCACCACACTCTTGCACATTGCCAACAACTTAGTCTTCCCAGACGGGGAATCGAACCCCGGCCGCGGCGGTGAGAGCGCCGAATCCTAACCACTAGACCACCTGGGAACCTTCTAACTGACCTCATTTCTCACCTTTTCCATGATTCCTGAAGGTTTAGGGTGCCAAAGATGTCTTCTTTCTTTTTAATGTGAAAAGACAGTCGTTCCCAGATGGGGATTCGAACCTCGGCCACCATGGTGAAAGCGTGGAATTCTTACCACTAGACCACCTGGGAAGCTAACTCACTCTCTTCCCTGTGTTTTCTGAACCTGCTGAAGCTCTGTAATCCTCAAATGGCTGAAGAAGTATAAAAACAAGGGAGCGAGTGTATGCGTGGCATCGCCAAAATCATAGCCAAACAGTGACTAAAGAACAGGGCTTGTCCAGGAGTTGAACCCGGGACCTCTTGCACCGAAAGCGAGAATCATGCCCCTAGACCAACAAGCCATTGATGCACCTGCCCTTCAAATTGGATGTCAACAAAGTCACATTTCTCGTCTTCTGCAGTTCAGTTTTGGCTTCCACCATAGCCCTTCTGTCCCTCCTAGCAAATTTGCCAAAACTGCAATCTGCCATCTATTCCCTCGCGTCACAAGTGCGGCATGCTGTCAGTTAATGACCACTTTGTGCTGAGTCGCCAGAAGCATGGTCTTATCCTGAATTTAACCCATCACCTCTCTCCCGCCTAATGAGACAACAAGACGACTAAAACAGCAAGCTTACCAGTCACTGGTGCCCATAGTTCCGATCTACGCGAACCACTATCGGCGAGATAGGACACCTCTTCATCTGGCTCTTGGCTGTCAACAACAAGTTAGCCTTCCCAGACGGGGAATCGAACCCCGGCCGCGGCGGTGAGAGCGCCGAATCCTAACCACTAGACCACCTGGGAATCTCCAAACTAACATCATTTCTTCCCTTCTCATGGCTCAGAGTGCCAATCAGTCAAAGAGCCAAACGGCCCTGATGTGCTGACAGCAAAACTGACGGAATGTCGCCCTCGTCAGCTCACATCTCATCTTCACTGACCCACAACAAAGTCAGTTGGTCAGACGGATGTCCAGGAAGCCGCAGAAAGAGTGACTGGCGAGTCAAGACAAGAACCTCCCAACCCTCCAGTCCCCCAAAGGATATATATATATTTTTTTTCCTTCTTTAGATTTTATTGGGGGGTTTTTAGTTCTCCTTGTCTTCATTCGTTTTCTTCATCCATCATAAAATGGCCATTCCCAGACGGGGAATCGAACCCCGGCCGCCACGGTGAAAGCGTGGAATCCTAACCACAAGACCACCTGGGAACATACTGGGCT
>JASIRB010003999.1:0-15938 GCA_030323885.1 Branchipolynoe longqiensis | reverse complement strand
TCGAAGCAATATTAACGCTGCCGCTGCACAGTCGGCGATATTAATATTTTCGAATCGACGAATGTAACGTAAACAAATCGCCGCCGCCGCATGGACGTCGATATCCATACTGTCTAACGTCAAATAAAAATGGTCGCCGCCGAATCGCCGGCAATATATTAGCCCCAAATCTATTCGATGCGATCATATTTAACAGAATTACATACGCAATAAGTGAAATTTTTTCAATTTAACCCTAAATTCGAATCGATATTAACGCCGCCGCCGCATTGGCGGCATTATTCATATTGTCGAATCGATGAATCTCAGAGGGATTTCCCAAATATATATATAGCGCATCGGTTAGCTAACCAAGCTGCGCTTTGGTCACATACATACCCCATGACACATTTGGAACCCCGGGGTTAGATAACCCGGCACCCTGCTTTAACCCTGGTCGGGTTAAAAATTGGCTCATACATATGGGCCCAGTCATTAGTAGCCAGGTCTGTGCGGTGTGTGCAGCTAGTTGACGACCGATTGTTTCTTTTAGGCTTTGTTGGTTTCCTTCCTTTTCTAATCAGCCGACATTTTGGCTGTCGTCACTACAATGCACATTCACAGAACAAAAGCTCATTTAAAGTTGCATAGTCCGATGATTTTGACTTTCTGGCACTTTCTGCGATAAAAATATTAGGTTGGTCGTTGTAATCTGGCTTACTTTACTTTTATTTTAAATGGCTAACTTTGGAAATATTTGTAGTGCAAACATGCCAAATTAATTTATTCTGATTCACACAAGAGAGAGTTATTAATTCTCTCACATTATAGTTATTCACACAAAAGAATTCTCTAAAAAAAAAACTCCCTGTGGAATTACTGTTTCTGCGGCTTCCTGGACATCCGTCTGACCAACTGACTTTGTTGTGGGTCAGTGAAGATGAGATGTGAGCCGATGAGGGCGATATTCCGTCGGTTTTGCCGTCAGCACATCTTGGCCGTTTGGCTCTTTGACTGATTGGCACTCTGAGCCATGAGAAGGGAAGAAATGATGTTAGTTTGGAGATTCCCAGGTGGTCTAGTGGTTAGGATTCGGCGCTCTCACCGCCGCGGCCGGGGTTCGATTCCCCGTCTTGGAAGACTACCTTGTTGTTGACAGCCAAGAGCCAGATGAAGGTGTCCTATCTCGCCGATAGTGGTTCGAGTAGATCGCAACTATGGGGCACCAGTGACTGGTAAGCTTGCTGTTCTTGTTGTCTTGTTGTCTCTTTAGGCAGGAGAGAGGTGACGGGTTAAAATCGGGATAAGACCATGCTTTTGGTGACTCAGCGCAAAGTGTTCATTGACTGACAGCATGCCGTACTTGTGACGCGAGGGAATAAATGGCAGATTGCAGTTTTGGCAAATTTGCTTGGAGGGACAGTAGTGCTATGGTGGAAGCCAAAACTGAACTGCTGAAGACGAGAAATGTGACTTTGTTGACATCCAATTTGAAGGGCAGGTGTATCAATGGCTTGTTGGTCTAGGGGCATGATTCTCGCTTTGGGTGCGAGAGGTCCCGGGTTCAACTCCCGGACAAGCCCTGTTCTTTAGTCGCTGCCACGCATACACTCGCTCCCTTGCTTTTATAGTTCTTCAGCCATTTGCGGATTACAGAGCTGCAGCAGGTACAGAAAACACAGTAAAGAGAGTGAGTTAGCTTCCCAGGTGGTCTAGTGGTAAGAATTCCACGCTTTCACCATGGTGGCCGAGGTTCGAATCCCCATCTGGGAACGACTGTCTTTTCACATTAAAAAGAAAGAAGACATCTTTGGCACCCTAAACCTTCAGGAATCATGGAAAAGGTGAGAAATGAGGTCAGTTAGAAGGTTCCCAGGTGGTCTAGTGGTTAGGATTCGGCGCTCTCACCGCCGCGGCCGGGGTTCGATTCCCCGTCTGGGAAGACTAAGTTGTTGGCAATGTGCAAGAGTGTGGTGCATGTGCTATGTTTTCCGTCTGTCCGTAACCGATAGCGGATCGAGTTGATGGCAACGCAGTCTGCAAGGACCGGTCTAGTCCTATGATTCTCGCTTCGGGTGCGAGAGGTCCCGGGTTCAATTCCCGGACAAGCCCATCCCTTTAGCTACTCACTGGAAAGTAGGCTTTGATTGACAGCAGGGGCCGTATGCATGGGTTGGAGCTACGCGTAGCCGGTGCTACCCGCTAGCTCTGGGGTAGCTATCCGCGGCTAGGAGGGCCTTGGTTAATTAGCTCAAGCCGTATGCACCTATGTCCAAGCCGGGGCGGATAGCTAACCGTGAAGTTATTTATAGATTTGGGAATTCCCTCGATTCGACAATATGAATAACGCTGCCAATGCGGCGGCGGCGTTAATATCAGTTCAAATTTAGGGTTAAATTGATAAAATTTCACTTATGGCGTATGTAATTCTGTTAAATATGACAGCATTGAATAGATTTGGGCCTAATATATTGCCGCTGATGCAGTGGTGGCGGCGGCGGCGGCGGCGGCGGCGATCTGTTTTGTTGATATTCGACAGTATGGATATCGATGTCGATGCGGCGGCGGCGATTTGTTTACTTTGCATTCGTCGATTCGACAATATTAATATCCCCGCCAATGTAGCTGAGGCGTTAATATCGGTTCGAATTTAGGGTTAATTTTATCAAATTTCACTTATTGAGTATGTAATTCTGTTAAATATGATAGCATTGAATAGATTTGGCTCTAATATATCGGCAGCCGGCACAGTAACTGGCGTGGCTTGCAGTTAAACTTGATTTGAAACTTAGCCTAGGCTACGGTAGGCTGCTAGCGCTGGCACCGGTTGATGCATACGGATTTTCCACCGTTAGCCGTGTGGAGCCAGCCAAACCGCGGTTACGGCCATAACACCGGCTCATGCATACGGCCCCTGGATTGAGTCGGTAAGGTGAATGACTAAATGGCAGCTTGGCCCATTTTGGCAAGTGTGCATGGAGGGTGTGTGTGTGAAAGAGTGTGTGTGTGGGGGGGGGGGAGGGGGTGGGGATGGGAGAGCGGTCGGTGCAAAGTTAACATAAGGTGAAGGCGAGAGATGTAATTTCGTTGAGATCTATTTTGAAGGGCAGCTGACAACATGGCTTGTTGGTCTAGGGGCATGATTCTCGCTTAGGGTGCGAGAGGTCCCGGGTTCAACTCCCGGACAAGCCCTTTCCTTTAGCGTCGGCATGGCTGTGATTTCTGTGATGGCAAGTGTACGCTTCCATTCTTTTATAAGTCTTCTGCCAACTGTGGATTACAAAGCTTGCCTGCCGTACAGTGTCGCTTTAACTTTAAGCAACCGGCTTCACCAAGCACATCCCACTATGTTCCCAGGTGGTCTAGTGGTTAGGATTCCACGCTTTCACCGTGGCGGCCGGGGTTCGATTCCCCGTCTGGGAATGGCCATTTTTATAATGGATGAAGAAAACGAATGAAGACAAGGAGAACTAAAAACCCCCCAATAAAATCTAAAGAAGGAAAAAAAATATATATATATCCTTTGGGGGACTGGAGGGTTGGGAGGTTCTTGTCTTGACTCGCCAGTCACTGTTTCTGCGGCTTCCTGGACATCCGTCTGACCAACTGACTTTGTTGTGGGTCAGTGAAGATGAGATGTGAGCCGATGAGGGCGATATTCCGTCGGTACATCATGGCCGTTTGGCTCTTTGAACCAAAATGTTATCAGTGTTGTGAGCATTCTCGGATATTTGAAATTTAATTGTTAGCTCTGAAGTCAGAAGTAGGCATGGTTATTGCACTTTCACAGTGAAATTAGAAATGGTTGAGCTAGCCTTTAAAACCAGTTGGTGAATAGATTTGGTTGTCTGTTGAAGTTTTGCACCCTGGCAACATCTAAGGTCATATCAGGATGGGTACCGACTTGTGACAGTTCGCACTCATGGCAACTTTATAGTGCTGCCCCACTGGGAAATCAGGCTGTCAGCACCATGACCCGATATCCCACTGAGTCACATTATCCTGACACGGAGTGTACCAGTCCATGCCCTATTATAATACTGCTGAGCGCCAGGCTAAGAAGTGACAAGTATCAATTTTAAAGTCATTGGTTTGACTCGACCGGGAACCGAACTCATGACCTTCCGCACGAGACGGTCCGCGCTCTACCGATTAGGCCACCACGTCCGGTCTGACGAATAGAAAGAACCTGGCAATGCCTGTACAGTAAAACCTCCCTAACCGACCACCTCCACAGATCGACCACTCCCCTATATCGATCCCTTTATTTAGGTCCCTTATTCTAACCTTATTCTACCCTTATTCTACCCTTATTGTACCCTTATTCTAACACTCTAAACCTCCCACCTCCCTAAATCGACCACTTAAAGTCGGTCGATTTAAAGAGGTTTCATTGTATATAGTTTCACTCGTTCAGTCAACTCACTTTTTTGTTCCGTCAATTAGTTTTGTTAGAGACCTGTCAACAGTAACCGTAGATTCCACACGGTATCTGGGCCTGTATGCAGGAGTCGGTGGTAGCGGGTTTTGGTGGTACAGCCTACTACCGGGTAGCTATCGCCGACGTCGGGAACTGTGTCAAGTGCTATGCGGGAGCGCGTACCACTTTGATTATAGCTACCCGTGAATCTATTTATAGATTGGGGTACCCCCGTCTCGCTGGTATCGGCACCAGCGCTGAAAGTAGGACGTTTCCGATGGGTACAGCGTAACTTTTGGTTTCGCATTGTTTACTTTACGTTCGTCGATTCGAAAATATAACTATTAATATCGCCGCCGTTACGGCGGCACCGTTAATACTGCTTCGAATTTAGGGTTAATTTCATCAAATCTCACTTATTGCGTATCTAATTCTGTTAAATATGACAGCATTGAATAGATTTGGGCCTAATGCACTCGCTAAACCTGCTATGGAAAACGGCGGCGGCGACGGTTTGCTTACTGTACGTTCGTCGATTCGAAAATATAACCATTAATATCGCCGCCGATACGGCAGTAGCCTTAATAACGCTTCGCATTCAGGGTTAAATTGATAAAATTTCACTTATTGCGTATGTAATTCTGTTAAATATGACAGCATTGAATAGATTTGGGCCTAATGAACTCGCTATACCTCCTATATACCAGGGGTAAGGTACCACCGGGTAAGCCTTTGGTGTTAGGCCTATCACCCACTCGTGCATAGCCTTTTTCGCCGCTACCCGGGAAATTCCCGACTACCACCGTTTCGGCTCACTATCACCGAATACCACCGACTCCTGCATATAGGCCCAGATAAGTAATCCTATTGTATTGGTCCTCCGCCAGCTCCTAGTGACGTCACAAAACCACCACACCGACGTTGTGGACAGCATGTTGTAGCCGACACAGACATGCAGATGGATAGGCTTGAATGTCAATCTTTGGACAGTTACTGTCTGTTCCTACTAATGCTATGGACATCGGACAGGAGTAGAGTTTGATTGGGAGTTTTACGTCCTGACAACATCTAAGGTCATATCAGGACGAGTACTGACTTGTGACAGTGCACACTCATATCGACTTTATAGTGATGCCCCTCTGGGAGACCAGGCCACCAGCACTATGACCTGATATCCCACTCAGTCACATTATCCCGATACTGAGCCAACCAGTCCTTGTCCTATCCTATTAATACTAAGCGCCAGGCTAGGTAGCGACAAGTATAAATTGTGTAAGTCATTGGTTTGACTCGACCAGGAATTGAACTCCCAACCTTCCGCACGGGAAGCCTGCGCTCTACTGATTCGGCCACCGCGTCCGGCGGATTAGAGATTGAACTCAGGAATAAATTGCTGTGGGAATAAAATAAATCGCCGTGCAATACGAAACTCACACGCCACCATTCTTCACAGCCCCGGCTTTCCATTGGTTGACGAAACAAAGAGACCAGTCTGGATGGCCGAATGAGTTAGAGCGTCCGTTTCCCGTGCTGGTAGATCGTGGGGTCGTGGGGTCGAACCCTGGTCGAGTCAAACCAATGACTTAAAAATTGATACTTGTCACTTCCTAGCCAGGCACTAGGCATTATTAGGATAAGTCAGGGACTGTTTGGCTCAGTGTCAGGATAATGTGACTGAGTGGGATATCAGGTCATGGTGCTGGTGGCCTAGCTTCCCAGTGGGACAGCACTATAAAGTTGCCATGAGTGGCACTGTCACAAGTCGGTACCCGTCCTGATATGACCTTAGATGTTGCTAGGACTTAAAACAACAACAAACAAACAAACCGAATGTGTTGAGCGTCCGTCTCCTGTTTTCGGAGATTAGGGGATCCGAACCCATGGGTATGTGGGGTCGAACACTGGTCGAGTCAAACCGATGACTTAAAAATTGAATACTTGTCGCTACCTAGCCTGGCACTCAGCGTTAATAGGATAGGACAAGGACTGGTTGGTATAGTATCAGGATAATGTGACTGTGTGGGATATCGGATTATGGTGTTGGTGGATTGGTCTCCCAGTCAGGAAGCATTATAAAGTCACCATGAGTGTGCACTATCACAAGTCGGTACCCGTCCTGATATTACCTTAGATGTTGCTAGAACGTAAACCAACAACTCATAGAAGATTCTGTCCTGCCTACATATAAGGAACATGCAGGTTTTCGGACATGTACATATATATATATATATATATATATATAAAAATATATATAATATATATATATATATATATATATATATAATATATATATATCCACATGGAACATTTTTGTGTCATGGAACAAACATATTTCCCGCGCACTGTGCCTCAGGCGACCGTGGCCGGAAATATAACATATGACCGTGTATTGTTGAGAGCACAGGCAGTCAGACATTGTTATGTCTTTATTTGTGTGCTCAGATGTTTGATAAGGCCTAGCCGTAGATTCGGTTAGAGAGAGTGGCACACTGCGGGCTGGGCCTATCTCAGCCGCCCCAGTGTGGGTGACTGTGCTGGTGATGTGGGGAGGGCTCTGGTCAATAAAAACACACTGGCTCTTATTCATAAGCAGTATTTCTCCTTCTTTGTTTCCTTGTGTGGAAATGGTGTCCTATGTCCCTCCCCTCTCACCTCACCACCGCTCCCCTCTCCTCTCCTGTTCCCTGTTCTGCCCTTCTCTCTCCGACTCTCCCCTCTCTCTCCCCTCCTTCCATTCCCGTCCTCTCACCTCTATCCACCTCATCCCTTCCCCTCTCTTCCCGTCCCCTTGTCTTTCTTCCCTCTTCTACCCATTTCTCTTTCTCTTCTCTCCTCTCCTCTCCTCTCCTCTCCTCTCCTCTCCTATTCCCTCCTCTCCCCTCCTCTCCCCTCCCATCTCTTCTCCCCTCGCGTCATCTCTACTTCCCTCCTCTCGTATCCCCTGCCGTCTCCGCTCCCTTGTTCTACCCTCCAATGCCCTTCTCCCTTCCTTCCCTCCCATCCCCTTCGCTCCCTTGTCTTCCGCCCCTCCCCTCTCCTCCCTCTCCCCTCCCCCCCCCCCCCTCTCTTTCCTCTCCTGCCTCTCGTTCTTATCTCCTCTCCTCTCCCCCTCTCTTCCCCCTCCTCTCCCTCCTCTCCTCGCCTCTCTTCCCCCTCCTCTCCTCTCCTCTCCTCCCTCTCCTTCCTCTCCTCTCTCTCTTTCCTCTCCTCTCCTCTCGTTCTCATCTCATCTCCTCTCCCCGCCCTCTCTTCCTCTCCTCTCCACTCCTCTCCTCTCCTTCTCCACTCTTCTCTCCGCTCCGCCCCTCTCTCCTCTCCTCCTCCCCTCCCCCCCCTCCCCTCCCCTCCCCTCCCCTCCCCTCCCTCCCTCCCCTCCCCCCTCCCCCCCTCCCCTCCCCTCCCCTCCCCCTCCCTCCCCTCCCCTCCCCTCCCCTCCCCTCCCCTCTATACAGGTATATTCCCACACCTGCACACAACGCACACACATACATGTATGCGCGCACATATACACGCATGCGCACACACATACACACACACAAACACAGAAACTCTCGCGCTCACTCGTCGACCTGTTCACAATGACTGGGCTGCCAGTCAGTATCAACCTTCCCAGGAGCCTCTCTGTCTGGGCCAGTTACATTGATAATGCCTAAGCCTAATCTGAAGGCTGGAAATTACAAATAGTGTGTATGCCATATGTGGAGGGAAAGCTGGTTTCTTCAAAACGCTCATTATGAACTCAGCGTTATTTCATGTATCTATGGTAATAATGTAGCCTTATCTAGAAAAAATGGTTCTTTCGAAACACCAAAGCCTATCATGAACTCAACTTTATTTAATGTATTTACGGTAATAATGTAGCCTTATCTAGAAAAAAATGGTCTCTTCAAAACGCTAAAGCCTATGTATGGTTCATTATGAACCTGGCGTTATTTCACATATCTATGGTAATAATGTAGCCTTATCTAGAAAAAATGGTGTCTTCAAAACGCCAAAGCCTATGTATGGTTCATGAACACAGCATTATGTCATTTATCTATGGTAATAATGTACCTTTATCTAGAAAAGATGGTCTCCCTACCTATGGTTCATGAACTTGATGTTATTCCATGTATCTATGGTAATAATGTAGCCTTATCTAGACAAAAATGGCCTGTTCAAAACGCCAAAGCATACGTATGGTTCATGAACTCGGCGTTATTTCATGTATCTATGGTGATAATGTAAGCCCTATCTAGAAAAAATAGTCTCTTCAAAACGCTAAAGCTCATGTATGGCTCATAAACTCTGCGTAATTTCACGCATATACGGTAACAGTGTAGCCTTATCTATCAACCCGTCCTAATTAATAACGCTGTAATATAATAATGGTGTATTCCCGTTGCATAATTTACCACCCACCAGGTGGCAGCACATCAACACAGGTAACATCGGATATTCACAGCACGCAGTGTTTAACCAAAATTTCACAAACACAGTTTGGTCAAATAAAATGGGCTTCATGTTAGTAGATGGTAAATTTAGTTTAGTCCTTTGAATTTAAATAGATTTAAATGCCGAGTCATTGGTCTTCCAGCCGTAGATATTTAAGTTATTTTAATATCTTTTCAGTATGTTTTTCCATGAATGAATGATGTGTTCTTTTTCGCAAAATAGTTAGAAATAAGACTAAACCACTTACCCATCAAAATTAAAATGATATTCGCCATGTCTTCTAGACCATTGACCGGAGGCGCTCGGTAGATCGCGGGCCTCCCGTGCAGGAGATCGGGAGTTTGATTCTCGGTCGAGTCAAACCAGTGGCTTATAAAATTGATATTTGTTGCTTCCTAGCCAAGCGTTCAGCATTAATAGGCTAGGGCAAGGACAGGTTAGCTCAGGGTCAGGATAATGTGACTGAGTAGGATATCAGGTCATGGTGCTGGCGATCTGATTTCCCAGGGGGACAGCACTGTCAAGTTGCCTTGAGTGTGCACTGTTACAAGTCGGTACCCGCCTGATATGACCATATATGTTGCCAGGACATTAAACTCCAACATACAACCAACCTACCTTAGATGTTGGTTGCCAGGACATAAAACTCGAACAACCAATAACCATCTAGGCCGTAGAACCTGCTGTGGACCAATCATAATAATAATAATAATAATAATACAATATTTATTTCCACATGATCAATGTACACACAAGTTGATATTTATATCCGTAATTTGTTCACATGAAAAAGGAGAAAGCAGAAGTACAATACCGATGAGGTGCTTTCCCCATTTAAAAATAACATAGATACATTGCTTATACCATAGAAATAATAAATAGAAAAATCAAAGTTAAAAGCATTTCAACATTACCCTCAATACTGTAAATTACATCTCAATATTTATATACTAGACTACTATGTGTTTTCCCTCTGGTAAAGCTTAAATATTCTCACTGGTGGGCAATAAACCCCCAACACAGCCGTTGAAACCATCGGGTTCTCATGAAAAAGAGCGCCGGGCGGCGTGTGTGTGTGTGTGGGGGGGGGGGGGGGGGGGGGCAGTAGCCAACCCAGTGATTCACTGTGATACTTTTTATTGCTCGCCCCATGTCTGACCGGCCAATCCATAAGTACTTCCAAATGGGCGGCTAAGCACAACGACGCTTTGGTTATTTCTCCATGAGCTCTAGCCATGCTGAGTTGGTTGGTTGTTGGAGTTTTACGTCCTGGCAACATCTAAGGTCATATCAGGATGGGTACCGACTTGTGGCAATGTGCATTCATGGTGACTTTATAGTGCTGCCCCAACTGGGAAATCAGGCTGCCAGCACCATGACCTATGATATCCCACTCAGTCACATTATCCTGACACTGAGCTAACCAGTCCTTGCCCTGTCCTATTAATGTTGAGTGCCAGGCTAGGAAGCGACAAGTGTGAATTCGATAAGTCATTGGTTTGACTCGACCCGGAACCGAACTCCCGATCTCCTGCACGTGAGGCCTGCGCTCTACCGATTCGGCCACCGTGCTCGGTCTATTCATGCTGAGAGCAGCCGTTGCGTTACACTGGTTAGAGCCCCGGCGTCCTGTGCAAAGGTGGTGGGTTCGAGTCTAGGTCGTGTAAAAGAGATGACGTACAAAATTGGCGTTTCTCCCTACCTCAGCATTAATAGTGTAGGGCAAGGACTGGTTTGCTCAGTATCAGGATAATGTAACTGAGTGGGATATTGGGGATATGGTCTGTCTCACAGTGGTGCAGCACTGCAAAATCGACAGGCGCTCTTAGGTAGGTCAGTAGTCGTCCTGATATGAACTTTAATGTTGCTAGAACGTCAAACCCTAACAAACCATTTCCCCCCTCCATTTTGGGAAAGGCGACGTTGTCCGGCCCTGACTTAAATGTTCCTTATATGGGCAATTTGAGTGTAGAGTTTTCTTACTTCTCAATTCATTTCATGTCAGTAGGGCTGAGAACCGTGCTTCAAGACAATGCAAATGTCGAATATTTGATTGAAATCTCAATCAAGCCTACATAGATTTGCAGACCAGACGGATGGCCGAATGAGTTAGAGCGCCCTTCTCCCGTGCTGGTAGATCATGGGTTCGAACCATAGTCGAGTCAAACCAAAGACTTAAAAATTTATACTTGTCACTTCCGAGCCAGGCGCTTGGCATTATTAGGATAGGTCAGGGACTGGTTGGCTCAGTGTCATGATAATGTGACTGAATGGGATATCAGGTCATGGTGCAGGTGGCCTGGTTTCCCAGTGGGACAGCACTATAAAGTTGCCATGAGTGGCACTGTCACAAGTCGGTACCCGTCCTGATATGACCTTAGATGTTGCTAGGACGTAAAACAACAACAAACATCAAACAAACAAACATAGATTTGCAGAAATAATAACGAAACAAACAGATTTAATGAACAGCAGGAAAGTATTTAAAAAAGAAAGACAAGGGTCTGTAATATTAGATTTAACCAGCAGATAAAAAGAAGAAATCCTGGCCGAGTACTTTCTGTCTGTCAATATCCAACGATGAAACAAAATATCTCGGCTTTGTTCATTATTTCCACGAATTTTGAATTATTTCCAAGAATAATAATTGGTGAGTTATATTTTCACGAAAAGGCAGACATCCACAACCCCCTCATAGGTCATAAGATTCGGCTGAATTGAACATATGGCTTTAACAATTTGATACTTGTTACTACCTGGCCTGGCGTTTTTGGCATTACTAGGATAGGGCAAGGAGCAGTGGAATGTGGAAGACCAATTTCTACGATTGAAATTTCCTACCCTAAATTTGATACCCTGCAAGTGCAACTGTGGACAATTTACCAGAAGTTAGATTTCAGCCTTAAAACTAACACAACAACAATAACAAAATGTATTAATCAGAGGCGACTTTCATTATTGAATATTAATATTAAAGAGGCTTACATTTAAATAATCTGATCGTGGGATTTCACATTGTGCCCCAGTTACCAAGCCTCTGGGGTGGAGGTTGGGTGGGTGTGGGTGTGGGGGCTGGGTGGTATTCAGATAAATTCTGTATGCGCTTCCCTGATCAATAACCCGTATGTAGGAGAGTGCAGTCACTCACGTATAGGGGGCGCTGCAGGCACATAGTGGTGGGATCTCCCCTTTATGACCGGTCGCGGTGGCTTAGTCGGTAGAGCGCAGCCCTCGCGTGCGGAAGGTCGGGAGTTCGGTTCCCGGTCAAACCAATGACTTAACAATTAATACTTATTGAGGCCAGGTGCTGGGCATTATTAGGATAGGGCACGGACTGGTTGGCTTACTATCAGAATAATGTGACTTGAGTGGGATATCGAGTCATGGTGCTGGCGGCCTGATTTCCCAATGGGGCAATACTATAAAGTCACCATGAGTGCGCACTGTCACAAATCGGTACCCGTCCTGATATGACCTTTTTTCTTTTTTTGGTACATTAGTTGATTAAGCAGGGGAAATTTCAATCGTGGACAATTGGTCTTCCTCATTCCACTGATACCTTAGATGTTGCCCGGACGTAAAATTCCAACAACCAACCAATCCCCCTTTATGACCCGTTACTAAAGCCCCCCCCCCGTACACACGAGCCGGCTTATATTGCGCACAATTACATATCACCCAAAGTAGCCTCCCTGCCCTGCCACATTTATTGTTGTTATTGTGGTGTGTTTTTTTGTCCATTAGTTGATTAAAACCCCAGTCATACCTACCCCCGGATAAGGAGCCGGACGAGCCCCGAATCGTCATCCGGGGTGGTCCGTGCGATCCGGGGTGATCTGTGGCTCGTCCGTGGTGATCCGGCGTAATCTGTGGCTGGTCCGGGGTCTGCCCCGGATGTTTTAAAATATTTAAAACGTCCGGGGCATCCGGGCTCGATCCGGCATGGTAGTAGTAGTAGTAGTAGCGAAACAGCCCCGAACCACCCCCGGACAGCACGGACAGGCCCCGGTTCACACCCAGACTACCCGGACCACCCCCGGATCGCACCGGCCGGGTAGGTGTGACCGCGAGGCAAAAAACGACGAAAATAGCGATTTTATCCGGGGCTGTCCGGGACAGTCCGGGTGACTGGTCCGGGGGTGGTCCGGCTCAAAATCCGGGGCTTGTCCGGGTAGGTGTGACTGGGGCTTTAGCTGGGGAAATTTCAATCGTGGACAATTGGTCTTCCTCATTCCACTGCCCTATCCTCAGAAGGCACAAGTATCAATTTTTAAGTCATTGGTTTGACACGACCAGGGTTCGAACCCGTGAGCTCGAATCCCACGACCTACCAAAACGGGAGGCGGACGCTCAACTCATTCGGTTGTTTTGGTTGATTTGTTGATTATGTGGGGTACATTTCAATTGCAGACAATTTCGGCTTCCTCATTCAAATACTCCATGCCCTATACTAGTATTCTCGCCGGGCACCAGCCGAGCTATGTAGCGACAAGTATAATTCTTTTAATTATTGATTTGACTCGGCAGAAAATCTAAGCCACAATCTGGTAGATATATATTTTTTTTTAATTTATGTCAAGTACACACCTACCGTTTACGATTCGTGCACTAAAACTCGCGACTCAACCCGACCTGCTTAAAACTGAAAACGGGCCGATTCAATTTTCGAATCGCGAATCACAATCGTAATCGGCTCGTTTTAGCCCTAAAACTGAGTTTTTAGTCGGGAATCGCAATCGCTAGGTTTGCTAGGGGAGCGCACACCTCACGACTTTTGGGGAGTTTTAGATCGTATACGGTAGGTGGGTACGGAAAAACGGTAGGTGTGTATCTAGCATTATATATATTGCTTCTGACCGAGTGGCGAAAGCAGCCCCCCACCCCCAAGAGGAGGGGGGGAGCGAGGTGCATGCTGGTCACCCACCCCATGAGGGGGGGGGGGGGGGGAGGAACCACTATAGAGCTTATCACCCGCGATAAAGGGGTTTATCCATATATATATATATATATATGTATGTATTTATTTGAGCGACAGGAGAAGATGGACTTGAACTTGGACTCGAATCTTTCCTGAGATATTTCTTGGTCTTCTTAATACGAGGACACCTTTGGCAGTCTAAGAATACAAGGCATAAATAAGATTCGGATGCGGTGTCAGCATACTGTTGAATTTAACAGTCCGGGAAAATGGATGAAGAATGAGATCTTCAGGTTTGTTTGTTGTTCTTTTACGTCCTAGCAACATCTAAGGTCATATCAGGACGGGTACCGACTTGTGACACTGCGCACTCATGGCGACTTTATAGTGCTGTCCCACTGGGAAACCAGGCCGCCTGCACCATGACCTGGTATCCCACTCAGTCACATTACCCTGACACTGAGCACACCAGTCCTTGCCCTGTCCTAATAATTCTTAGCACCTGGCTAGGAAGCTTTGATTGATTGATTGATTGATTGGTGGTTGCTTTACGCCGTGTCGGCAGCATAGGCCATATTCACGGCGAGAAATGTTTGTTTTTTGTTCAAACCATCGCTTTTACATGTAAAAGCAGACAATCAATTATGTGCCAATAGACACTAATTAAATTAGAAAGCTCACAATCATATATCTGTGGTCAAGGGAAACAAATTCCCATAGAAAAAGAAAAGTTTCATTAATAATTAATAGAATCCATTTAGTAAACTATATAAGGTGGTACAGTCCAGCTGCCCTCAAAAAGGCTAAAATGTTTTCCTGTTTTACCTTAGTAAAAAGGTCATGCATACTGTCTGCAGTGTAGAACCGTTGGCGCAGGGCCAAAAAATCAACGCAACTTAGTCAAATGTGTTTGAGTGTCAGTGGGGACTGACACCCAATACATTCAGGGGGAGGTTCCCCCTTGAGCAGAAAAGCATGTGTAAGCCACGAGTGGCCAATACGGCAGCGGCTAAGGACCACTTGGTCCCGCCAACTCCGCATGAGTCTGTGGTGGCTTTCCCACAGATGGTTCAATTTCTTTAAGTTTATTGATGTTTTCATCCCACTCATGTTGCCATTTGGATTTTATGTGGGTGGCTATTAGTGGTTTCAGATCAGAGTGAGGTATCAGACACGGTTCAAGATCACAGTTCAGGGCCTTCTTCGGAAGCAACAAGTATCAATTTTTATGTCATTGGTTTGACTCGACCAATGTTCGAACCCACAACCCCACGATCTACCAGCACGGGAGACGGACGCTCTAACTCATTCGGCCATCCCGTCTGGTCAGACCTTCAGGAGGCACGGTCTGTCGTCACAAGAGCACCGACGCCCGAAGAGCCTCCACACCCCCACCCACCCCACTCCTGCCATCCCAGAAGAAGAAGAAGAGAACGAAAAAGAACAACAAAAAATACCAAAAACTAGCCGTTTTTGAATGCTGCAGTTCTGCAGCCAGTGACCGTTAGGTCACGAACCCCCCACAAAGTTAAGGTCTGCCCATGTCAGAACTACAGTAAAACCTCTCTAAATCCACCGACCATGAGCCCGCCTTTAAATAGTCCAATTAAGGAGGTGTTGGGTTTCGGGAGTTTTTTCATTTCGTTACAATGGGAAATAATTTGGGACCCAAATAAAGAGATCGATATAGGGGAGTGCTCGATCTGTGGAGGGGGTCGGTTAGAGAGGTTTTGCTGTAGATTGTTGCGCCGTGAGAATCCATCGTGTACGGCCGGCATTTCGCGAGGTCACGTGATCGATGCAGTGACGCCACCAGGGAAGTTGACGCTGACCTACGTAAGCTTCCGGTCAACCTATGTAGGAGGGGGGGGGGATCTCTTACTATACTATTAGATCACTGACAACATTTTGCAACAACAAAACTAGTTGACGTTGATCTAAATATATTTTTGATCAACCTATCTTGGAGAGGGGCATTTTAGTACTACAGTATAACCCCGTTAAACCAAACTTGAAGGGACCCTAGAAATTTGTTTGGATTAACCGATCATTGGTTTAACAGAGCTTTGGCTTCGACTTTGACTTTGAGTAAGAGTGTATTGCACATCTAATAATCAATGTATGTGGACACTTTGATTATAGTTTTTTATGTACATACAGTATAACCCTGTTAAACCAAGCTCGGTT
>JASIRB010003547.1:5388-97783 GCA_030323885.1 Branchipolynoe longqiensis | reverse complement strand
TTCTTACCACTAGACCACCTGGGAAGCTAACTCACTCTCTTCCCTGTGTTTTCTGAACCTGCTGAAGCTCTGTAATCCTCAAATGGCTGAAGAAGTATAAAAACAAGGGAGCGAGTGTATGCGTGGCATCGCCAAAATCATAGCCAAATAGTGACTAAAGAACAGGGCTTGTCCGGGAGTTGAACCCGGGACCTCTCGCACCCAAAGCGAGAATCATGCCCCTAGACCAACAAGCCATTATTGCAATGGCCCTTCAAATTGGATGTCAACAAAGTCACATTTCTCGTCTTCAGCAGTTCAGTTTTGGCTTCCACTATAGCCCTACTGTCCCTCCAAGCAAATTTGCCAAAACTGCAATCTGCCATTTATTCCCTCGTGTCACAAGTGCGGCATGCTGTCAGTCAATGACCACTTTGTGCTGAGTCGCCAAAAGCATCGCCTTATCCTGAATTTAAGCCATCACCTCTCTCCCGCCTAAAGATACAACAAGACAGCTAGAACAGCAAGCTTACCAGTCACTGGTGCCCATAGTTCCGATCTACGCGAACCACTATCGGCGAGATAGGACACCTCTTCATCTGGCTCTTGGCTGTCAACAACAAGTTAGCCTTCCCAGACGGGGAATCGAACCCCGGCCGCGGCGGTGAGAGCGCCGAATCCTAGTGGTATTCGGTGATTTGTGTGGTTAAGTTATGACTTTTTTGCTTGAGTCATCTGTTTGATATATATTAATATATATAGTATAGTTATAACGAATCTTAACCTGGGTAAAGATGATGTAACTGTTGTTTTCACCGAGGTATAAGCCTTGGGTAGACGTGGGCTAGGGAGAAGGAAGCACGTGAGGTACCAGCAATTTTAACCTACTTATTCAGGATAAAAAATGATCTTCAATACAATGGATACTATGATTTTCCCGTAATGGTACACCAACGGAATAGACGTGGTAGGGCGTGGTGGGTGGGCCCTAGCCCACGTCTACCCGAGGCTTATACCTCGGGAAAACAACAGTTATCCATCATCTATACCCAGGTAAGATTCGTATAACTATACTATTTTACCTCGGTATACAGCCTCAGGCTAGGGAGACTTTTACATAATACATTTTTATCCTTAATATCATTCATTCTTATTATAATATTCAATGTTTTTGTTCTCACCTATTTTTGTTAGTTGGCGAGCAGACGCTTTGCAATGCCGGTAGGCTTTTCTTGTCGTTTGTTGTAATGTTTTGCAAACGACTTAGCCGTCTTCCAGCCTGCATGCGCTAGTATTCTTTTCACAGAAATACCTAGCAACCGTGCCTTGGAGACCATGGCACCTCTAGTTAGTGGGAAGAGTATTTGCCCTATCCACTCCACCAATTTCAACACCGTAATTGTCCATCTGGCAAGGGTGTCTCGTGAAATTGCCTTATGTGGCTTTATAAAGCTCACTAATAGTTGTTGTGATGCACGTAAATCCTTTGTCTTAGATATATAAGCCCGTATGGCTGACACAACACATAATTCCCGATCATTCGGAAAGCAGTCTAAGTGAACCGTAGATAAAGGGTCACCTAACGTGTTCGATTTGAGCAATTGTGCTAAATCAAACGTAGCTTGTTTCTTGTCTATTTCTAATCCAGTTAAGGATAAAGCAACAATCGTCTGTCCTCTGTGTCCCGTTACTAATAATAACAGAACCGCGACCTTAAAACCTAATTGTTTTATATCTAACCACAAGTTGTGAGGCCAAGCCTGAAACAACTTAAATACTATAGAGACATCCCAAAACCGACTATACTTTGGTTTTGGAGGATTCCTTTGATAAATTGACCGAAGTAGATAACAAAGGACATAATGTTTTCCAACTCTTTCGCCATCAATTCTAGGTAATATGATTGATAACGCACATCTTGCCGCATTGATCGACCCAAAGGATAGTCCTTCATCCTCTAGAGAACGAAGAAAACGAGCTACTTGTGAAATTGTTGGATTTGTTGGCTTGACTTTCATTAACAAACAATGTACACCCCATTTCTTTAAATAGGTTGTGTACATTTTGACCGTTCCTGGCCTCCAGGCATCAGACACTATCCTGTTCTCAGTAATTTTGTCCAATCCAAATTGCTGCAGCTGTTTCCTTATAAAAGGAATGCCAATAGGGGGCGTTGTTGACACATCGCCGTGAACCACTAGCCGTCCGTGGTGCGTCAGATTCCCGAGTTTTCTTGGGAATCATATATGTTCTTTTGCCAGTTGTGAAACTGCTGGCAGCCAAGGTTGCGTGTCCCAATCGGGCACCACCAGTATAGCATGTGTCCCTTCCAAGCCGATTTTCCTCACAACTCGGCTGATAATGCTAAACGGTGGGAAAATTTAAAAATAATTATTTTCCCAGGTAATAGCAAATGCATCTACTTTCCAAGCATCCGGTTCAGGATGCCAAGAAACATAACAAGGTAATTTGTTATTATTTTGTGATGCAAATAAGTCAACTTCAGGTGTACCCCATTTTTCACAAACGAAGTTAAACAAATGTGTAGAGAGAGACCACTCTAAATGGTCATGGAAATTACTACTTTTATAATCTGCAAGTGTATTTTGTGACCCTGGAATATGCGCTACAGTCAGCCAGACTTGTTGAGCCTGTGCCCAGTTCCAAATCAGTTTAGATAACTGATTGCAAGACTTTGATTTGGTTCCACCCATGTTACGAATATATGCCATGGCAGTAGTATTATCAGTTAGTATTCTAACTTGTGAATTATGTATCTTTACTAAACTACATAAGCCCAGATAAATAGCACACAATTCTAGCGCATTAATATGGTCTGACTTTTCATCATCAAGCCATCTACCTCCTGTTGAGACCCCATCTCGATGAGCTCCCCAACCTTCTAACGAAGCATCAGTAGTAATTACCGTATTAGGTTCCGCCATGCGGATTGGATTTGGTGAACTTGCTATGTGTTGCATCCACCATCCAATATCCTGTAGCCCTTCTTGCGAAATAAACATCTTTCGCTCAAAATTCCCTTTAGTTTGTGTTAACGCTAAATTTTTTTTATCTATTTCTAGAGATTTAATATGGGCCATCCCGTATAGAATAGCGGGTGCATATGATATCATTATCCCAATAAGGACTGCGACCTGTCTAATTTTAGGTTTTGGTAACTTAATAAGCTGGGTTTTTGTTCTGTTATCGACACTGTAAGAGACTGTGTATCCAGAATAAACCCTAAACATTTGAGTTGTTTTGTTGGTTTAAGCACTGACTTTTGTGGATGTACATAAAACCCCAGTTTAGTGAGTAATGCACACAAATCCAAAACTGCATTCACACAATCCATTTGTGTTGATGCTATAATAAAGGAATCATCTATGTATGGAAACATTATATGACCCTTCCGCACCATTACTGAGAAAACAGGTTTAAGAAGTTTAGTGAATAAACGAGGGGCACAAGCTAAACCATTCGGCATGCAGGTAAACTCATAGAGTTGGTTATCCCAAAGAAACCGAAGAAATTTCCGGTCTTTTTCCCTTATGGGAAGCGAATAATATGCATCTTGTAAATCAACACTAGCCATCCACGCATCTGGCGTAATCAGATCTCGTGCCGTATCTAGCGAGAACATTTTAAAATGTCGATATTCAACCATTTTATTAAGGATTGTTAAATCCAGGATCATTCGAACCTCGCCATTAGGCTTTGGTCTCGAGAAGATTTTTGAAATAAAATCTCCTGAACAGTATGTCACTTTTTGTATAATTCCTTTCTCAAAGAATGTTTGTACCTGTTTAGTTAGTGTCTCTCGTTCAACCGGTTCAATGTTATAAGGAAAAGGTATACTGCCTTGTACCGGAAATTGTCTGAAGGGAATGTGAACACCCCTAACTATTTGTACAATTTCTTGGTCACTAGTAATTTTGTGCCACTCAGAAATATGATTATTAATATTGCCAGCCACAAAGTTGCTTACAGTTTGTGCGGTTTTAGAGGCTGCAAGGACTTGTAACATTTGTGTTTTGACCTCTACTTGGACCCGCCCCTGGGGAAGGGTCTCGGCGAGTTGACGCCTCGGCCTAGTGGCCGTGCGGTGTTGTCGGTCCAGCCTGAGCGAGCGCCCCGGCCCCGAAAAGCTTGACCAAAGTTTGAGCCCGGTCTGGTTCCCCTGGTGAACCGTCGTGGACGAAAATCCCCTCGTGACCTTTTGAAACGAGGGGTTTCCTGTTTCTTCTTGCCATCCATGTTTTTGCCACTCTTGGCTGCAGTTTCTACCTCTTTATAGAGGTATTGCAGTTGACCGCCAAACATTTTCGTGTTATCTAACGGTTTCCCTTTAATCGGCTCTGGAGCGAGAAAGAGCGTAAACTCTTTCCCATCATTATCCGTAATCTTCTTTGAGCGAGCTACTTCTTTGCCAGCATCTGTGCAAACCGACTTGAAGACATTCTCATATCTTCGGTATGACAGGTAATTACCTGCCGCCGCCAACAATGCAATTCCTTTGTCCATCGTCTTAGCCAAAGACGAGAACTTATTTTCTCTTTGCATTCTATTTGCTACAGGAGCAATAGCTGTTAGGGTACCACGCACCGCCTTATGCACTGTGTGCAACACACCCTCAAATTTCTTACGGTCATCCGTCATATTAACATCTCGATCCATCTCCTTAATGATGGAGTTGGGAACACCTTTAATGCCTGTTAAATCATCTCCTAACTTGGAGATAATTTCCGCCGGTTTAAACGTGCGGAAATGGCCATTAATGGTCTCGCGCATAAGCGTAGTGGTTTTAACACGCTTAGCCTTTGGATTCTCCACTTTCTTAGCCACTTTGCCACCAATGGCAGCATAGACACCTTCATATTGTGTGTCTGAGTCTGATTCCGTGGAAGTGGAATCTGTGGAAGAATCGGAAGAAGAAGAATATTTCCTATTCTTCTTCTTCTTCTTCTTGGACTTGGTCTTCCGCTTTTTGCGAAGTCCAGTCTTCCCCCGTTCTTTGGTGAAATCATCACCAGAAGAAATGATATGTTTCTTCTTCTTCCTCCGTTTAGGAGAAGGAGGAGGAGGAGCTTTAAGCTCCATCGCTGAGTCTGTCTCCGAGAAATCCTCAAACGATGATTCATCTTGGACACTCGGCATTCGTCGTTTAAGAGACACCGGTAGTTTGAGAGACATAATATGACTCTCCATTGCCGCAAAACGAGTCTCCCAATTTGGAGCTGCGGCGCCGTCAGGCACTATGTCCTCGTCCGCCTCGGAGAGAATATGCGGCCCGGGCTGTGTTGAAGGCACTGCCGACAACACGGGTGAGGAGTCGTACTCCTCGTCCAATCCACTCAGAACACGCCCCTCGGCTGCTGCTGCACCGTGCTTACTCCGCTTCGTGGCCATCGGGAACTGAAACAAAAATTTTTGGTCAGTCCCGGTATATATATATGTCTCAATATGGTTGTTTCAAACTCAATTGGACATCTAGTGGTGTTAGAGAACATGTTTATACCGTTATAACACAGGCGTAATAAGCTAAATTTGTGCGTGGATTGTGGGTCAAGCCCAAACCATACGCGGGGTCGGGACCAGTGTATCGTCCCGCCCATCCCTCTGTTCCGCACACTTCTCCCACCTGTGACTACTACGTCAACAAGTTGGAGAAAATGCTACGAAACTCGGAGAAACGCCTGAAAAAGTTTGTGGGAGTCTATAAAAGAAACCCAGGAGCATCTCCAACATTACTCTCTATTAGAGTACGAGAGAATTTCCACAGGAGATGAGGCAGAGCCCACATCTCTACCCATAATCACACGGTGACTCGGGTGTTGACAGAACCGCTAATGATCGGTTTCAATCCTTCGAGAAGGAATTCTATCCTTGGTTTTTTATAACCAAATAACTCGTCCAAAATGGACCAAATAAAGTCTATATAATGATGCTCTAATGCATCATGATTAAGCTAACCACAGTTTTTATGATACTTACTGCGTATTAGCTTGTATGTAGACTAATTTTTGCGGAGCAACCAACGAACACGTAATCCAAGTCGTGAGTTTTATATGCTAATTTCTGGTACCCGCTAATGATCGGTTTCAATCCTTCGAGAAGGAATTCTATCCTTGGTTTTTTATAACCAAATAACTCGTCCAAAATGGACCAAAGAAAGTCTAAACTTTCCATAATGATGCTCTAATGCATCATAATTAAGCTAACCACAGTTTTTATTATACTTACTGCGTATTTGCTTGTATGTAGACTAATTTTGCCGGAGCAACCCAACGACACGTAATCCAGTCGTGAGTTGTATATGCTAATTGCTGGTACCTCACGTGCTTCCTTCTCCCTAGCCTGAGGCTAGCCTGAGGCTGTATACCGAGGTAAAATATATATATATATATATAGATATATATATATATATATATATATATATTACTTGTTTGTTGGCTATATTCTACCTCGCTTTAGTAGTGTTAGTAGTAACTTTGATTATAAACGGGTAACTTTGGAGAATTTTGAAGTGATTAATTTTGGTGTGCACATCAAAATACTGGTCACCATAGACTTCGACATTAAAGTTGCATAGTCCAATGGTTTTGAATTTCTGTATTTTTTCTGAGATAAATATATTAGATCGATCACTGGTATCTACTTTACATTAGTTCAAAGTTACTTATATTTTAAATGGTAAACTTTTGAGATATTTTGAGTGCAAACATGGAAAATTAGTTTTGGCAACCTTGCCAAAACTCTTGACACCATAGACTTCTGCAGTATCAGGTTTCTGTTAAATTGACTCAGTATTGCCTTCTAGCAGAAACAAATGCTTAATAAGTGCATCAGTATCTAAGTTAGATATGCAAAATCAAATCTAGATAATCAGTTTGGTTTTGAAAATTTGATATTTCATCGGACTATGCAGCTTTAATAGGTTCTATTAAATTGGATTGGTATTCCCTTCTACGCAGCAACAAATGCTTAATAAGTTCACAAGTGTCTAAGTTGGGGATGTAGGATCAAATTTAGTTAAGTGTTTAAATATTGAAAAAAAATGGATGCTTTCATTGAAATATGCATATCTAATTTTTTTTTTTTTTAGCTGAAATAATGTTGTTGATTTCTTAGGCGGGTGGCCACCTTTAACCATCACGCATCAGACGATGCGATTTAAGCATAGTTTCTTTAGATACATATTCGTTTTTCCTTAAAACTTTGGCCACCTGATTTTACCATGTATTCCTTAAATGAATACGTTACGTATCTTCTTGAACGATCACACTTAGAATAGACTATTTGAGTCCAAACCCAGTAAGCTAGGTTTTGGAATACTCTGCACTATTAGTAGTAGCTTTGTGACGTCACACATGCAGAATGGGGGGGGGGGGGAAGTAGCCATACATGTGACAAGGCTTCCTCAAGTACATTCAAATTTATTGGAAGTATCAGTACTTATAGTAGGGCAAGTTGGTTGGTTCGGTGTAAGGATAATGTGACTGAGTGGGATATCAGGCGGCCTGGTCTCCCAGTCCCAGTGAGGCAGCTTGGTAGACCATGGGACCATGACCTGATATACCACTCAGTCACATTATCCTGACACTGATCCAACCAGTGTTTGCTCTATCCTAATAATTCCTGGTGCCTGGCTATAGGAAGCGACAAGTATCCATTTTGTAAGTCATTGGTTTGACTCGACTGGGAATTGAACTCCCAATCTCCCGCACGGGAGGCCGTCGCTCTACCGATTCGGCGACCGCGTCCGTTACAGAGAGAAACGGACAGACAGAGGCACAAATAGTGAAAGAAAAGAAACGGTGAGACAAACAGAGAGACAAATAGACAGACAGATACCCCTCCCCGGCAGGGGGCGTTCTGCCCGTGGCCGGCGTGTAGAGGGCGGGAGGCCGTGGGAGGCCGGGCGCTGAGGGGCCCGCCACGTCACGGCGCCGGTCACTTGGCACGGCGCCAGCGGCTTTAAGTTTTAGCGCGGGGATGGATTATGCGTTATGTCTTCCTCCGCCCGCCGACCATTACGGGGCTGCGACTGCTGCCGTCGCATACGGCCGGCTGCCTCGCCGTGCCTTCCCTCCCCTCTCCCCGCCACCCCTGCCCTCCCTCTCTCCCGCCCGCATCGCCCGCACCTCCGGCCGGCCTCACCCCTTGCACGGCCCGCCCGCCCGGCCCCACCCTCGCCCGGCCTCACACCCAGCACCGCCCGCCCGCCCTCACCCCATGCACCGCCCGGCATCGCAAGCCCCGGATTTGCGTCGTTGGGCACGCCCCGTCGGCGGCAGGGTTATTGGCTTTGCGCGACGAAAACAAGACCTCACCTCCTTCCGGCGCTGTGACCCAGGGGTCACCGTGCGGAACTCTGGGTAACCGAAAAGGCATGCCCGGCAACGGGAGGGGAATAGGGTGGGGGGAGCGGGAGGGGGAGGAGGGGGAGGGGAGTGGAAAGGGATGGGGGAGGAGGGGGAGAGGAGTGGAAAGGGATGGGGAGGTGAGGGGGGAAGGGGGAGGGGAAGGGAGGGGAGGGGAGGGGAAGGGGAAGGGGAGGAGCGAGGGAGGGGAGGGGAAGGGAGAGGAGGAGGGGGGAGAAGAGAGGGAGGGGGAGGGGAACAGACGCTCGCGTCTGCCTCGGTGCGAGCACATCCCCAGATTAAAGATTTTATTTTTTCTACAAATTATTTTATTTTTCTTATTATTCCCCTCCTCGCCTTCCCGCCGTGCCGCCACTGGCAGCCTGGAATTGGGTCATATTGCGCCGGCGCTATGAAATTTTTAAGAGGCAATGTGACTTAGAATGCGTTTAAAAATGGAGAGCCGTGGGTTTTACTTTGAGGCATTCTGTGGCACGCCCCTGGGAACTTCTCGTCTGGTATTATTGAACACGAGGAGGCAAAATTGGAAGAAGAAAAAAGAAATGCAATGTAAAAAAAATCTTACTTAAAAAACACCCCCCCCCCCACACACAAAAAAAACACCACTACCAGCCATAGAAGAAAAGGGCTTCCATGCAAAACACCCAAAACTGTGAAAAAGACGCATAATAATGCTAGGTACACACCTACCGTTTTTCCGCACCCACCTACCGTATTCGATCTCAAATTGCCCAAAAGTCTTGAGGTGTGCACTCCCCTAGCACACCTACTGATTGCGATTCGCGACTTAAAAATCAATTTTAGGGCTAAAAGTGCTTCCTAATGCTAGGTACACACCTAGCGTTTACGACTCGCGCACTAAAACTCGCGATCCGACCCGACCCGCTTAAAACTGAAAACGGGCCGATTCATTTTTCGAATCAATTATTTATTAAATTTATTGTTGGTGTTATATATGTAGAATTACAGAAAATATTTCCAGATTCACATGCAGTGTCTGTATATTTACATAACATGTTTGTAAATTTAAAGATATTCTCTGAAAACATTTACAGACATGTCTGTATATTTATGTAAAATGGCTGTAAATTAACAGATATTCTCTGATAATGTTTACAGAATTATCTGTATATTTACATAAAATGTTAGTAAATTTAAAGATATTCTCTGAAAACATTTACAGACATGTCTGTATATTTACCTAAAATGTTTGTAAATTTAAAGATATTCTCTGTAAACATTTACAGACATGTCTGTATATTTACATAAAATGGCTGTAAATTAACAGATATTCTCTGATAACGTTTACAGAATTATCTGTAAAATCACAGAAACTTTCGGTAAAGTTACAGAACATTTCTGTAAAATTTACAGATATAATCTGTAAATTTACAGATATTATGTGGTAACTCTGTTGCCACATAATATCTGTAAATTTACAGAATTTTTTTAAACAGTGTAGATTTAATTATACATATCCAACTTAGATACTGATGCCACTTATTAAACATTTGTTGCCACCTAGAAGGGAATACTGAGTCAATTTAATAGAACTTGTTACTACAGAAACCAATGGTATCAGCTTGTTGGCATGCTTGCCAAAGTCAATTTGGCATGTTTGCACTTGAAATATCTCAAAAGTTAACCATTTCAAATAAAAATGACTTTGAGCTGAAGTAAGATAGATCATGATGATCAACCTAATATATTTATCTCTATAAATTATAAAAACTCAAAACCATCGGACTATGCAACTTTAATATATCTTGAGAATATATCCATGTCGGGATGGCCGAATGAGTTGAGCGTCCGTCTCCC
This sequence comes from Branchipolynoe longqiensis, assembly GCA_030323885.1. Taxonomy (NCBI): domain Eukaryota; kingdom Metazoa; phylum Annelida; class Polychaeta; order Phyllodocida; family Polynoidae; genus Branchipolynoe; species Branchipolynoe longqiensis. The sequence continues at coordinate 87,602 of JASIRB010003547.1, read as the reverse complement.
ATTTTAGTAGCTTGAGGGATTCTAAACTGGTCCAGTCAAACGAATGACTTAAAAGTTTATACTTGTCGCTTCCTAGCCAGGTGCTCGTCATTATTAAGATAAGGCAAAAAGCAGTGGAATGAGGAAGACCAAATCGTCCACGATTGAAATTTCCCCTGCTTAATCAACTAATGTATCAACAACAATAAAGTGACTGCATTATTGTTTTGTTTTATAGCAATTTGTGAGGATTTCAGCTGTCTGTATATTATTAGTAAGTAGTAACCCCCCTCCCACCCACCGTTCCGTTTGTATTGTCACCTGTAATGGCTCCTTTGTTAAACGCCCTACATATGTTCTTAGCTGTGTGCTTACTGGTTATATATAGGACGATTTTTATGTAGTTTTGTGAGTGTGTTTTTTGGTGGTTTAAAAAAAAAATATAAGGGACATTTTATCTTATTTTATTCCACCTTTGATATTTTATCCTATTTTATTCCACCTAAGGAAATACTTGAACAGACATGGCTGCACTCTATGGAAGATCTTCTGATCAAAAAGAATCCCCTGTCGACTGGACACCTCATGAGGATGTCATCAGAGAGGCTAGCAAAACAGATCTTCTACTCTCAACTGTCTTCTGGTTACAGAAAGAGAGAGCGCCCTCGTCTCCGGTTCAAGGATACCATCAAGAGAAACCTGAAGCTGAGAGACATTAAGACCGACTCATAGACATCACTGTCACAGCAGAGGGCTGAATGGAGAGTGGACAGTCAAGTAATGAAAGCAGTCTTTGTCGCATTGCGACTGACAGCATGATGATGATGATGATATGCACCATATCCCCATTGTCTACACGTGTTACATATGGCGATTGGTCTAAGGAGGAATTTCCTCTGCGAGGAATCTCACCTACCGGCCAGTGGGCATACTACATTTATATACATACCTGGGCCGGGAAGTGCAGACACAGGTACTGGGGCTGAGTTGATAGGACAGCTGCGTAGTACCAAATAGTGCACAAGTTTTGGTGACTCCTGTCGTTTTTATGCGCATAATTCAGCCATACTCAGCGGGATGGGATGCAGAGAATGACTGACTATCAGTGTATCGAGTTAGTTTGGTATATGAGGATCCTTGTCAGAAGGGCACCGACCAGAAAAATTAGAATATACAAATAGTAAATTATATAGTACATATATGTGAATATATTCATTTCTGAGGATGTCAGAACAATATATCAATTAAATAAATATATATATATATATATATGTGGGTTTAGGAGTGGTGTGCTGGGGAGTTACACACATGGTGTATGCATGGAAAGTTTGTTATATTTAACAATGCCTCTAGAGCGCATTGATTTTTATCATCGGCTATTGGACGTACAAAATCTGGTCATTCCGACATATTTCTTTGGAGATAACCCGCTGCCGCCACATAGGCTACTTTCCGATAAGTCTTTTATATGCACTTTCCCACAGACAGGACAGCACATACGAGCCAGTTGCAGAGCACTGGTCGGAAATGAAAATATCCCAAACTGTAAATGTGTCCACTGAGCAGGATCGATCGGATCACCCAAACCTTCACAGGTGGACACGCTACCGCCTGAGCTAGGTACCGCTCCCCGATTTATGCATGGGGTCTGAAGTATACTGACTGAGTATGGGACAGAAAGTAAAGGTGCCTTACAAGTTAGAGTTGTTGTCTTTGTCACTTTGTGGACGTGGGTGTGTGCACACACCATGTTGTGTGCTGGACCCTCCACCGCCCGACCAGGGCGTGGACTTACCGCTCTGCCCCGCCTCACTACCGCCTCACTACCGCCCCACCTCAGTACACCTGGAGGATCGATCAGATAATCCCCCCTCTCCTCCCCCCACATACACCCGCCCCCCCCCCCCACCCCGCTCCGATCCGACGGCAATCACCGGGGATCATCGGTCCACCTCTACATCACACACTCCAATCATTGACTACCCCCCCCTCCACACACACCCCCCACCCCCACCCCACATACACACACGGCCACAACGGCGGCGCCCCACCTCTGATATGAAGTAGGAACCACGTCGGTCCACACCCGAAATGGCACGCCCAACATGACCGACCGGCGTCCATTGTGCACAGCTTCCGGTCGGAGCGAGCGTCCGATCAATTCGCGACAAGAAGTTTCCAATGCAACGTCGATACGCATCGGGCGTTCCCGGGCCGCGTCCCCTCAGCCCCCCCCCCCCCTCTCTACCGTCCTCCTATCGCCCCCCCCCCTCCCCCTTACCGCCTGTTGGACGCTGTTTGCCTTTGTAATGAATTGCATCTCCCGCGCGCAGGAATTGGGGCGTGTCGCGCATGCGTGGTCAATAGCAGATCTGGGCGGCCACTTCCGGTGACGTGGCAGATGACTTTTTCTTTTATTTCATTTCATATTTTTTTCTTAATGGAAGTACTTCACAAGTTGCGGTCCATGTTGGTGGTTTTGTTGCGTATTTCATTGGTTGGGCTTTGTTGTTCTTCTTTTGTTTCCCGCGCTTTTCTTGATATTATTATTAATGGTGTAATTCAGCAGATGGTTTGTGAGGACCCCGTCAGGTGGCGCGGGACAATGCTGACCTGGTAGATCTACCAGGGCTTCTTCACCCACATCTCCATCAGACTGGGTGGCATATCAGGTCATGGTGCTGGCGGCCTGATTTCCCAGTGGGGCAGCACTATAAAGTCGCCATGAGTGGGCACTATCACAAGTCGGTACCCGTCCTGATATGACCTTAAATGTTGTTAGGACGTAAAACAACAAACAATCACCCCCATTCCCACCAGCTCCCAAACAATTCGTCCGTGCACAGAACAAGAAAACAATCGCCAAGCGCAACAAAAAAACAAACAACAAAAACTACCAAGGCGACCAGACCAGTATGTGGAATGTATCGCCTGTTTCCAATGACACGTAGTTGTACGCATGTATTTGCATTATTGAATATAGACACAACTTGAATCGGGATAGATGAGGGGAACTAGTTGAGGTGACTTACGGCCCCAGTGTGAACGGGGCTTTAATTAGAAAACGCATGCATTTGATATGTATATAGTATTATAATACATTACTCTTACAATTACTAACACAAAAATACCCCAACTAACACCCATATCCTACTGCGTACAAATTAATATAATAAATAAAAGAGCATTTCGATCACATTTGAACTAAGACTAAGTAATTAAACATGTTGGTTGCAGGCTAACATGGGTAATTTGCACACGAGGCTGTGTTCTATTTTTAGTTTTTCTGTTGCTGCCCAGTGCTCCTAGCCCTCACTTCGCTGCTGGCCGGTCTTCGTTCAACACTGCTCACCCACCCTCCCACCCATGATTAAGTGGCGTGAGTGCTGCTCAGAATTGCCAACCCGTTCTCTACTGAACTGCCTGAATGAAATCTGACTAAATTCTCATGCTGCTCTGAACTGCTCAGGACATGGTAGCCCAGATTAATTCTTATTTAAATTCCAAATAAACTTAACTTAAACTATGCTATGCCTTGTCTCCTTAATAGTACGAGTGTGTGAATTAAATGTATAGCATTGTAAATCCTACACCAACACCTAAAACCTTGCATGTAAATGCAAAATGGTTTAATGTACCCCATACTCATTACTTATTGCGTTGTGTACACTTTAATTTAAGAAGTTACTTCAAACTTAAATTTACTACATAAACCATGTACAACATTTGTGTAAATACTTATATACCTGTAACACTTACGGTCGGAAGACCAGTGCTATGGCACTGACAAAAGATAAATATGAATAAAACCCATCCCCCCTGCAACACCCCCTCCCCCCCACCCCCCACATTATTGGGATATAAATGGGCGATGAGTGTATATTCACAGATTTTTGTTGGGGTAAGTTAGTTGTTTAACCAGGGGAAATTTCAGTCGCAGACGACTGGTCTTCCTTATTCCACTGCTCGTTGCCCTATCCTAGTAATGCCGAGCATCTGGCTAGGAAGCGACAAGTATCAATTTTTAAGTCATTGGTTTGACTCGACCAGAATTCGAACCCACGACCCCACGATCTACCAGCACGAGAGACGGACGCTCTAACTCATTCGGCCACCCCGTCTGATTATTATTGTGATTGTTGTGATTATTATTGTCCAATCCCTGACTATTAGCGCCCGTAGCACCACCTGCGGATGGGAGAGGCGGTGTCTGCCAGTTCGCCCGCCAAACCCTTCACTCGCTAAAGGAATTAAACATTTTAAACTAGGATGATAATCAGTTATGACCCATCTCCTACTAACGTTTACCATATTATTAGTCTCCCCATCTGCTTCCTTTTCTCTCTTATCTTGTTCGTTACCTGTGATTCAAATCGAAGCTTTGCTTATTGCCTTGTACATTTATATCTATATTGTTGTAGCTTTGTTTTATTGTGATGGCAATTGTCATTAGGGCTGGAAGGACCAGTGCATTAGCACTGGCAAGTTATTCAGAGGAATAAAAACACTTGAACAAAAAAAATACTGGTGTGGCATTTGCTACTACATAGAATGGAACACATATTAAGCCTATTTAATAGAATATGCTACTACTTAAGCCTTTGGGTTCAACATTTTGACAAGCATGGCAACATTAATTTTGCATGTTTACCCCACAATTATCGCCCAAGTTGGTTATTTTAAAGAAATGTTACTTGAAACTAAAGTAAGGTAGATTACATTGATCAACCTAACATAGTTATCTCAGAAAATGGCAGAAACTCAAAACCATGCAACTTTACGCAGGGGAAACTTTAATCGCGGACAATTGGTCTTCCTCATTCCACTGCTCTTTACCCGTTAAAAAAACATTAATAATATATATAAATGTTTAAGTCAGTGGTTTGGCTCAAGGTTCAAACACCTCTCTGGATAAATCATTGTTATTGGATCGTCAAGCAAATAACTACATTATAATACATATATGTGCTGAGAAATAACTACTAAACCTACTTCAGTGTGCTAATAGGAATACATTATCTATAATATATAAGTATATAGCAAGGCTACTTAGAGGTGTGTATTCTAAATTGGACTTAGCTTTGGCATATAGTGATATACTACATAGGGACCTTCCTGTTGTATGTGTGTGTGTGTGTGTGTGGGTGGGTGGGTGGGTGGGTAGGGGTGCGGGGCGAGTGCGCTGGCTGGTGGTGGAGAGGTGGGGGGGGGGGGGGGGGGTTAGTAAGCACAGTGTGGTAATGCTGGCCAGTGTACATTGAACAGAGCAAGGCGGCGCGCAGATCATTCAGCACTCAGTGCATATAACGTTCTCCCCTTTCGCGAGGAAGCGCGCTGGCGGGCGCACAATGCGCGCGGATGTTGACACTGCGCATGCGTTAATTACCACGTGTTGTGGCGGGCGTCTTCAAGGTACACGGCGCTCTGTCAACTCCCCCTGCACCCCCCCCCCCCTCTCCCTTCCCACCCCTCCTTCTGACGGCGTTCCGCGATTCCTTTATAATCCACCGTTAAATGGCGGTTGGGATTGGAAATCGGGAATCGGAAATCGGCATTCAGCGGCTATGTTTAGAAGACCGACACAACGGTCGGGTGGGCGCGGTCACCCTGTTACTAAAGGAAATCAATAATCAATGATGGCGCTCTAAATTATTCCCCCCAAAATGAAGAATGTAGCTTCAGACTTCCAAGTATACAAAGAGACTATCCACCACTAGACATATTCGATAATGTGTTCGAACAGTTTAGGGTCGGTCATTAAAAGTTGCATAGTTCAATGGTTTTGAGTTTCTGCCATTTTATTTTGGTAGATAACTTTATTAAGTTGATTGGTATAATCAACCTTACTGGGGCCACAGGTCAGTCACTGGGGCCACAGGTCAGCCACTGGGGGTCACAGGTCAATCACTGGGGCCAGTCAGCCAATGGGGCCACTGGTCAGCTATTGGGGCCAGTAAGCCAATGGGGCCACATGTTAGTCACCTGGGCCACTGGTCAATCACTGGGGCCACAGGTCAGCCACTGGGGCTACAGGTCAGCCACTGGGGCCACAGGTCAGTCACTGGTAGCACAGGTCAGTCACTGGGGCCACAGGTCAGCCACTGGGGCCACAGGTCAGCCACTGGGGCCACAGGCCAGTCACCTGGGCCAGAGGTCAGCCACTGGAACCGCAGGTCAGACACTGGGGCCACAGGCCAGTCACTGGGGCCAGAGGTCAGCCACTGGAACCGCAGATCAGCCACTGGGGGCCACAAGTCAGCCACTGGGACCTCAGTCAGCCAATGGGGCCACAGGTCAGCCACCTGGGCCACAGGTCAGCCACTGGGGCAACATGTCAGTCATTGGGGCCAGAGGTCAGGCACTGGGGCCAGAGGTCAGCCACAATGACCACAGTTAGGCCACTAAAGGCCACATTTTGGTAACTAGGGAACACACTTCAGCTACCGAGGCTACAGTCAGCCACCGGGGCTGCATTTCGGCCACCGAGGGCCACAGTACGGACACGTGGGGCCACAGTTAGGCCATTGAGGGCCACATTCCGGTCGCTGTGGCCACTGTTCAGACACAACTCTGTCACTATGGCAACAGTTTGCTCACGAGGGCAAAGGTTTGGTAACTAGGGAAATATTTTGGTCACTGGGGCTACAGTTCGGCCACTGAGGGCCACAGTTTGGTCATGAGGGCAAATGTGTGGTCACTAGGGCCACTGTTTGATCACTAGGGCCACTGTTTGGTCACTAGGGCCACAGTTTGGTCACTAGGGCCACAGTTTGGTCACTAGGGCCACAGCCCCCTGAAGTGATCGGAGATGAAGGGGAAGGGGAGTGGGGAGAATGGGGAAGGGAAGAACCCAACTTTGCAATACCCACCCCAGCTCACCGCCCAGAATTATAAAGTGGATTATTAGATGTGTTTTTAGCTAGTCGATCGTGTAAGTTTGCCGGTAGAGATGAAGCGGCGTGGAAGATATCACCTTCCACCTGGGTAAACACCTCACACCGCAGGTATGGGCGGTGCCCGCCACAGGTAGGTGAGGAGGGGGCAGGGGGCATCGGGGGTTTACTGAGCCCCCCCCCCCCCCCAATAAAGCCGACACACGGGTGACTATCGGCCTGTGATGGAAGGTGGGAGGGTGGGGGGGGGGGAATGACCATCGCGCCCCTCCTCTTCCTTACTACAGTATAACCCCGTTAAACCAAACTTGAAGGGACCCTAGAAATTTGTTTGGATTAACCGATCATTGGTTTAACCGAGCTTTGACTTCGACTTTGACTTGGCTTTGGCAAAAACTTTGGTGCATTATGAATGTAATATACAATGTCTGTGGACACTATGATTATTGTTTTTATGCATATACAGTTTAACCTCATTAAATCAAGCTCGGTTAAATCAAAAGATCAGTTAATCCAAACTTTTTCGGTGACCCGTCAAAATACTACCATTAATCATATAAAAAAAGTCCTAGATGACTTTAAAACCACATGAAAGTTTGGTTTAACTGTACCGGAAGTGGCCTGGGGTCGATAATTTTATTTGGATTAACCGATACTGTGGATTAACCGACTTTGGTTTAACCAACTTTTTTATATGATAAATGATAGTATTTTGCCGGGCCGCCGAAACAAGTTTGGATTAACCGATCGTTTGGTTTAACCGAGCTTGGTTTAACGGGGTTGTAATGTACTTCTACCTCCTCCCAAGCTTTACACACCCACACACATACACATACGCCCACACACACACCCTCCCACTAACGCCGCCACAGGTGAATATCGGCCTGTGATGGGAGGTGGGGAGGGGGGCGGGGGCACTGATCATCGCGCCCCCTCCCCCTCCTTACTACTTCCTACCTCCTCCCAACCTCCACACAGCCACACACATACACACACCCTCACACACACACCCTCACACACACCCTCATCACTTTACACACCGCCGACACCCAGCTTCACAATGGAGAGCGGTCGCATTGTTCGCGCTGTTTGTTTAGAAAACACGGCCGGAAACCTAGCCGACAGTTCCAGCTAGGTGGCTCCAGGTGGGCCGGAAGCTGGCAGGTGTGGTTGGGGATATGGGGGGGGGGGGGGCATGGGGTGAGGGGCAAGACCTCGCGGGATCTGTGTGACTGTCAGACTCAGAGTTGGTTGTGGCGGCGAGATCTATGGGTTTTCCCCCGATGCCGAGCGGTGGTCAGTCTAAAAGGGCGACCCCTTTTTTTTCTTTTAATTTAATTTAATTTTTTTTTGTTTTGTTTAAAGAGAAAAAGCCTCACTGCGTTCGGTAGAAGCAGTGGTCACTGGTTATGTCTAGAGGCCCTTATTTGTCCGTGTCAACAGACTCGGCAGAAATGTGATTAAATTGCACTGTTGCCGTGTCCGGGGAAATGTGATGCTATAATGAATGGCATTAGGTTGTATGATAGTAGTAATATTAGATGAATAAATACATTTACTAGCAAAAATGTCACAGTGACCAGCCAGTCTCCCCGTTTCCCTCTCACACTCTCTCTCTCTCTCTATAAAGTTTAAAAGTGAGCAGAATGACCGTTGGCTCACGACGTGGAGGAGGCGGGAGGGAGAGAATGCCCGCTCCGCAGTGAATATCATGGAGGTTAAGCCCCAGTCACACCTCACCGGATTGAGCAACGGACAGAATTGTCTAGTTCGGTGGTGATAAGTATCAAAATGCATTAAAATCTGTCAAAATGTTGCGCTATCGGGTAAATGGCCACTGGACGAACGGACATGAAATGAACATGAAACAGAAAGGAAACGGGCATGAACGGATAGCCAACGGACGAAACAAAATCAAACCGGACAAGAACCATAGAGGTCAGTCCGGCGGCATTCATTCCTAGTTTTGTGCATGTTCAAAACTTATATGGACACAAACTGGACATTGTTCATTTTCTGTTTGTTTCCCCTAATCCGGTGAGGTGTGACTGGGCTTCTAAGATGGTTAGAGAGAAACATTAAGGGGGCTGTCATTATTTATATCCACATAATAAATTATCTGGTACATAAATATACATATATATATATATATATATATATCTATATCTATATCCCTCCCTATTTAGTATCAGCATCTCCCCACATTCACCCCCCTTTCCCTACCCCCTCCCTCCCTCCCACACTCTCTCTCTCATAACTCTCTCCCTCTCCTCTCCCTCCATCCCTCTCTCACTAACCCTTTCACCCTTCTCTCTCCTTCGCACGCGCTCTCGTGCTCTCTCCCACTCTCTCCCCACCTCCCTTACATTCCTTCCCCCCCTTCTCTCTCCCCATCCCTCTCTCTCACTCAGGCTCACTCTCCTCTCTCCTTCGCGCGCACTCTCACGCTCTCTCCCATCCTGTTACTTCCTTCCCCCCCCCTTCTCTCTCTCTCCCTCTCTCTCTCTCTTGAGCGCACTCTCTCGCATTCTCTCCCTCGAACGCGCTCCTACGCTAGTCTACTCTCGTGGATGGGCTCTCCCTCTTCCTCTCTTCCTCTCAGACTTTCTGTATACAGTCAAACCTCTCTAAATCGACCGACCTTGGGACCGACTTTAAGTGGTCCATTTAGGGAGGTGGTCGGTTTAGGGAGTCAGAATAGGGTTACAATGGTATTGTTGGGACCCAAATAAATTCTCATTATATCTATCCACACACAAATATTGGAAGAGGCAAAGTAAATTTGTCATATAATGAAATAATTTGAATGTGGACATTAATCGAGAGGGAGAGGTTCCCAAGAAGGATTGTTTATTTGTTTGTTTGGGTTATATGTTCTAAAAACATCTGTGGTCATATCAGGACAGGTACCGATTAGTGACAGAGCGCACTCATGACGACTTTATGGTGCTGCCCCACTGGAAGATCTGATGGGTTTATGGTGGAAATCCTTTTCCACAGAGCATACTCCACCCTGAGCTGCTACACACAACTAGTTCTTATCAGTGGGATCAGAAGGTGGTGGTGGAAATCCTCTATCAGACCTCTCCATAGAGAATGCTGCATGGTGAGCTGCTTGTTCTTGCCATCAAAGAGTGGTTTGGTGGTGGAAAGTTTCTATAGGACCATTTTCACACAGCATACTGCACAGTGAGCTGCTACACACTATTTATTATTTCCTATCAGTGGCATCAGAAGGTGGCTTGGTGGTGGAAATCCTCTATAAGCCCTTTCCATAGAGAATGTTGCATAGTGAGCTGCTACCCACATTAGTTCTCCCTCTGTTATCAAAGAGTCAGTTGGTGCTGGAAAGTCTTTATGAGACCTTTTCCACAACGCGTGCTGCACGGTGAACCGCCACCCACAACATCAGTTCTGTGTCACTTCTTTCAAATGGCAAGTTGACGTAGACATCATTCATGGCGAGGCAATCAGACGGGATGGCCGAATGAGTTGAGCGTCCGTCTCCCGTTTTGGTAGATTGTTAGATTCGAACCCACGGGTTCGAATCCTGGACAGCACAGTGAGGCGGCAGTCAGTATGTTTTGTTTGTTTGTTGGATTGTTACAACCGGGCAACAGTTAAGGTCATATCAATCAGGATGGGAACCGACTTGCAACAGCGCGCACTCATGGCGAAATTATAGTGCTGCCCGAGTGGGAGACCCCGGCCGCCGGCACCATGACCCAATATCTCACCCAGTCAAATTATCCTAATACTGAGCTAACCAGTCATATTCAATTCAATAAAGTTTATTTTAACATCCTCATTATATATACAGGTACAACTTACAATTTCCATGAAACTTAATTACATTGGATGAAGAAAAGGAGAATGAAAGAAGCACAATGCTTACGATAAACATTCCACTTGCAACAAATTTAAATAAAATACTTATGCAACACAGTATATAATAGTTTAAAAACCCTCTCCTAGTCCTACACATGCAACAAATATAAAATTGCTTACTGTTCTTTTAATTATAAATTTGGACAATCTATTACCTAGTATTAGTTTCAATCTATGAGTTTATGAGCCCTTGCCCTATCCTAGTGATGCCGAGTGCCAGGCTAGGTAGCGACAAGTATAAATTGTGTATGCCATTGCTTTGACTCGGCCAGGTTGTCAAACTCCTGACATTCAACATGAGAAGCCTGTGCTCTACTGATTAGAGTTTAGACCCCCGCGGCCGGTGTGGCGGTTTCAGCCGTGCGCCGTGTTCAGCCGTGCGCATAGACTCAAACTCAAGGCATTGTCAATGGTCGTGAGCAATCTTCATACAGAAAATACAGAAAAAGGGAAATATCTCTAAAACCACACCACCTATTAACAAATCGCTTGGTACACATATAGAAAACATCCTTACCAAAAAGATTATATTACATTTATAAGGTTAGTGTTTTTGCTTTCTATTAATTTTGAATAAAACTAATGTTTTGCACTGCGCGTAACGTCAAACTCAAGCCATTGTCAATGGTGGTGAGCAATCTTCATACAGAAAATCCAGGAAATGTGAAATATCTCTAAAACCACACCACCTAGAAACGAATCGCTTGGTACACATATAGAAAACATCTTTACCAAAAACATTATATTAAATTTATAAGGTTAGTGACTCACGACCATTGACAATGCCTTTAGTTTGAGTCTATGCGCACGGCTGAACACGGCGCACGGCTGAAACCGCCACACCGGTGCAGGCAGTGCGTGGGGCAGACATCATGTTCCTGTTCGCCACCTAGTGGAAGGAACCTTAACTAATAGTGGCCCATTCTGCAGACGCCGCGCGCTGTTTGCGCTGTGTAATCCCCATATATGTAAAGGGGATCACACCTCGGTGCTCGCAATTAGACTATGTTTATCATTCGCATCAGAATGATTGCGCATGTGCCAAACTGTGTGTGGTGCATAGCCCATGTTTTAATACTGACTGACATGTTAAATTCTTGAATATTAATGTTATATACTTTACAATTAGCAGTGCCATTAGCACTAGGATGAGCATTATATTGTTATTAATATAACAGTCATATTAGCACTAATATTAACATTATAGTGATATTAAAACAACAATCATATTAGCACTAAAATAAATTAGCATTATATTAACATTAATATAGTTTTCATATTAATATTCACATTAATGCGCTCATATCGGTATTAATATCAGCATTAACACTATTATTAATATCAACATTACTACCATTGTTATTAACATTACAATCAACATTAATATTAACTTAAAAATTAATAATTACATTAATATTACTTATTATTAGCGTTTAGTATTAATAATAAGTTTAACTTTAACGTCGCAAGTTGATGTAGAAATCATTCATCGCGAGGCGACCAGGGGATGGCCGAATGAGTTGAGCATCCGTCTCCTGTTTTGGGAGATCCTGGGATTTGAATCCATGGGTTCAAACCCTGGTCGAGTCAAACCAATCACTTAAAAATATATTGATACTTGTCACTTCCTAGCCAGGCAGTCAGCATTATCAGGATAGGGCAAGGACTGGTTGGCTCAGTGTCATGATAATGTGACTGAGTGGGATATCAGGTCATGGTGCTAGTGGCCTGGTCTCCCAGTGGGGCAGCACTATAAAGTTGCCATGAGTGTGTACTGTCACAAGTCAGTACCTGTCCTGATATGACCTTAGATGTTTCCAGGACGTAAAACTCTAACAACCAACCAACCATGGCTTGCTTTTGGGGGGTTCGTAACCTTACGACGGTTACCGGCGGCAAAACTGCAGCAATATAGAAAGGCCCCGATAAATCGGTCCAATCTTTGGTTAAAGATTAATCTTCAGGTGGGACGGTTGAAGAAGCTGGGGATGTCTTTACAACATTCAAAATGATGAATCATTGGGGCGGCCCCGAATCATTCTGGTCCGGTGGTAGCAGAGCACTCGGATCCAGTAACAGCAGCAAGGGTTCAGGAGGAAGGGACGTGTAAAGGTGGGTCCGGCAGGTTCTAGCAACAAGATCAAAGTGAGAGAAATGATAACAACTCCGGGAGAAAAAAAAACCCGGGAGAAAAAGAAAAAGGGTAGAATATAGGACAGAGAAATGAGCAGAGTTCAGTCAAAGGACCGTGTCTCTTTACTCTATGACCAGCCAGCGAGCCAAAGACATGGACAGAGTAAGAGTAGAAAGTGAAATGCTGGTGGGTTCCCCCTCCTGGAACTCTTTTCAGACATTATCAAGGAGGAGCAAGGTCAGCAGAGAGGAGATAGAGAGAGGTGTGGACGAAGTGTGGGCCAGATAGCAAGCGGCACTGACAATCATGGCATACTTGGTGAACATCTCCTACGTCCCTCCTCACCCCCCACAACCACACCACAACCACACTTTGACCCCACCCGCACAGGCTCGCACTGTTTGTCCTTCAAAGCCCCCCCCCCCCTCCTCTCTCTCTCTGCCCCCCTCTCTCTGCCCCCCCCCCTCACCGGTGTGGGAGTCGTGGCCCATGGGAGTGGACCGAGTATTAGCTGAGGGCTGGCGTCCCTTTTTTCACACGGTGAACCCGGGCTAAACCCTCACAGCCCGGTGTCGGGTGACAGCCGGATCCTTAAGGTGACTAAATGGTGATCAAACATGGATCACACGAGGGGTGTGCGTGGTGGCTGGTGGGGTTGTGGGTGGTGTGGTGGTGGTGGGGGGGGGGGGACCATACTGCTGACCACCTCCACCACGTCGCCAATCACCCGGCATTTACTGGAACTAATATTGGTCAAACTAATTAAGGCTACTTGAGATTTAGGCTGGGACTGTGGAGGGGGGGGGGGGTATGTGTGGGGGTAGGACGGTATAGTAGGTGTGGGAGGGCATGTATGGGTGTGGCAGAGAATGTGTGGGTGTGGTAGGGTAAGTGTGTGTGTAGGAGGTATGTGTGGGTGTGGGATGGTGTGGGTGTGGGATGGTGTGGGTGTGGGAGGGTATGTGTGTGTGGGAGGGTATTGTGGGTGTGGGAGGTTGTGTGTAGGAGGTATGTGTGGGTGTGGGATGGTGTGGGTGTGGGAGGGTATGTTTGGGCGTGGGAGGGTATTGTGGGTGTGGGAGGGTATGTGTGGGTGTGGGAGGGTATTGTGGGTGTGGGAGGGTATGTGTGGGTGTGGGAGGGCATTATGGGTGTGGCAGAGAATATGTGGGTGTGGTAGGGTAAGTGTGGGTGTGGGAGGTACATGTGGGTGTGGGATGGTGTGGGTGTGGGAGGGTATGTGTGGGTGTGGGCGGGTATCGTGGGTGTGGCATGGTATATGTGGGTGTGGGTGTGGGAGGGTATGTCTGGGTGTGGCAGAGAATGTGTAGGTGTGGTAGGGTAAGTGTGGGTGTGGGATGGTGTGGGTGTTGGAGGTATGTGTGGGTGTGGCAGGGTCTTGTGGGTGTGGCAGGGTAGGTGTGGGTGTGGCAGGGTATATCTGGGTGTGGGAGAGAATGTGTAGGTGTGGTAGGGTAAGTGTGGGTGTGGGATGGTGTGGGTGTTAGATGTATGTGTTGGTGTGGGAGGGTATTGTGGGTGTGGCAGGGTAGGTGTGGGTGTGGCAGGATATGTCTGGGTGTGGGAGAGAATATGTAGGTGTGGTAGGGTAAGTGTGGGTGTGGGATGGTTGTGGGTGTGGGAGGGTATGTGTGGGTGTGGGATGGTGTGGGTATGGGATGGTATATGTGTGGGAGGAGATTGTGCGGGTGTAGGTGTGGAAGTGGATGTGTGGGGGAGGTGTTTGGCAAAGGAAGGGCTCTCCTGGAGGGTTGGAGTTAGGCGGGATGTGGTGTGTTGGGACAGGATGGGGTAGGTTCAGAACATAGAACTATGTTAGGTAAGGCATGCATTACTGAGTAGTATGCAGTAGTACTAGTCTAGTAGTAGCTAATAATAGTTGGTTTATATTCATATAATGCAAGTATTCATAATCATATTATGTAAGTGTAACTCATACGTACACATATATATATACACATAATCTATTATATATGTGTGTATTTATATATGTACAGATATAGATAGATAGATAGATAGATAGATAGACAGAGAGATGGGCGGGAGAGACAGGGAGAGAGAGGGGGGAGGGAGAGAAAGATACGCATGTACCTCAATGCCCCTTTTTATCGCTCCCAAATTGAACGTCCACTCAATAATGAGGTATTGACTAATTATGCCCCTTTCCTGTCCGGCTCTCTATCATATCCTGGATAACCCCAGACCCTGCCCCTCCCCTGCCCCTCCCCTGACCAGTCCTACTTCCCCTGTCCACTCTCTCCCTCTGCCCCCGACCCCCCCCCCCTCCCCCTGTCACCTCCACCACGCCCACGCCCCCCACCCCACCCCCGCCCCCGCCCCCTGACCGGTCGTGCCCGTCCAGGCATTACCGACCGTGTCGGTAATTGACTCAGCTCTAATCACACCTTGTCGGTGTTTGCTTGTCTCCGGGCGGATTAGCGTCTAAATGAACTCGATGCGGCGCCACATCCGGGTGTCAGGCCGGGGACCAGCGCATGGGCACGCCGGGCCGAGCGGTGATTAAGTAAGACCTCACCGCACACACACACACACACATGCGCGCGCACCGCACCTGTGTATGTGTGCGGCAGGGGGTGGGAGGAGGGGGGCATGGGAGGGTGAGTAGGAGTGGGAGAAGTGGTAGGACAGGGAGAGGAAGGACTGGGAAGGAGTAGAGGGAGAGTGGGAGAATGGGGTGGGAGGGGTTTGAAGGGAATGTGTGTGGGAGTAGAGAGTGGGGGAGGAGTGGAGGGTATGGGGAGGGGGCGGGAGCGGAGGGGAGGGGAGGGGGGAAGGTGGGGGGGGGCAACGAGAGGGAGATGGAGACGGCGAGGAAGAGGACGAGGAAGAGGAAGGGGAAGAGGAAGAGGGAGGGGAAGAGGGACAGGGAGAGGGAGAAAGAGATGGAGAGGGAGAAAGGATGGAGAGAGAGAAAGAGATGGAGAGGGAGATGGAGATGGAGGGGGAGGGAGAGGGGGAGAGGGAGAGGGGGGAGAGGGAGCGGGAGATGGAGAGCGATGAGAGGGAGAGAGAGAGAAGAGGGAGGTGGAGGGAGAGGGGGAAGGAAGATATAACAATACCTGACGATGTGTGGCGAAATAGAGAAGAACACTCCATCATGGACACAAATACATTCACTGCTGATAATTTATTAGAGGTTGGTGTCGGGGTAATTAATATTGAATTATGGGATGCGGTAATTCTTAGCAACTCGCGTGTGTAACCTCACACGCATAGTTTATACTTAAGATTGTGAGGACATGGTATTGGTGATTCAGGTTGCTCATGTGCGCACACAGTAAGCAGGGTTCTGCATGACTGATTTGCTTTAATCCGTTGTTCTATCAGTAATCCGCTGAGGACGGTGCCTACAGTGAGGCATGTCCCTGCTGAGAACAATGTTGTTAAGATTGCAATTTAATTTAATTTTAGCTTTCTGATATCAACAATGATATTGTATGCACATTCTTTCAATGGTGAAGACAGCTGTGTGATGTACATGTGTAATCTTGGAAAAAGTAAAGTTAGGTTTATTTAATAATGCCGCAAAATTGATTTTTTATCATCGGCTATTGGATGTCAAACATATGGTCATTCTGACATATTTCTTTGGAGGAAGTCTGCTGCTGCCACATAGGCTACTCTTTCCGATAAGCAGCAAGAGGTACTTTATATCCACTTTCCCCACAGACAGTACAGCACATACCATAGCCTTTAATGAACCAGTTGTGGACTATTGGTTGGAATGGAAAATATCCCAAACTGCAAATGGCTCCACTGAGCAGGATCGATAGGATGATCAAAACCTTCACAGGTGGACACTCTACCGCCCGAGCTACGTCCCGTTCCCCGTGTACTCTTTGAGGTGACAAGACCTACTTGCAAAAAACAACAAGAAAACAACACGTTGCCCCGTCCTAATATAACCTTAGATGTTGCTAGGACATAGCACAACCACAAACAGAAAACAACAAAATCCCATGTATATTGTGAAATCGTCAAGCTGCTTACATTCAATGTAGGGAGCGTCCTGCAATAACGTTATATATATATATATATATATATATATATATATATATATATATATCACGCCGCCGACATCATGACGTCATATCTCACTCAGTCACATTATCCTGGCACTCAGCTAACCCAGCTCTTGCGCTATGCTCGTGATGCGCTAGAAAAACGTGGTCGTGTACTCGAAGTGAAAACGCACTGGCAATATGATGTATAATACCCCTGTCACACTACAACGTAATGTGGTAGCGTAAGCCGATGTAGGTGAAATTTGGCCATTACGTTGAGATATGGCGAGATACATTACTCATTT
This sequence comes from Branchipolynoe longqiensis, assembly GCA_030323885.1. Lineage (NCBI taxonomy): Eukaryota > Metazoa > Annelida > Polychaeta > Phyllodocida > Polynoidae > Branchipolynoe > Branchipolynoe longqiensis. The sequence goes on along the minus strand of JASIRB010003547.1, from coordinate 70,357 downwards.
CTTATGCATATGTCGAGATACATCGAGATACGGTGACACACGGCAATGTTTTGGACATACCCAAAACTTTCGACGTAGCTCGACATAAGGCCGTTACGTTGGGTTACGTTGGGCTTATGTTGCGCTCATGTTAGGCTTATGCTGAGATACGTTAGACGTTTGTTAGAGCTACATTTGTCTATGTTGAGCTACCTCGATTTATGGTAAACCTACGGATAGCCTGGAAGAACATGCAGCCCACGAGCTGACAACGTGGTGTTAACGTATCTCGACGTAGGTCTAACGTGTCTCTGATGTGTGTGTAACATTAGTCTAACATAAGTCCAATGTGTCTTGACGTATTCGACATAGTTGACGAATGGCTGGCGTGCACATAATGTATGTAACATGTGCCAATGTTCTTCGAATGTAAGCGAACATCCTGTGAACATGGTGTGAACGTGATGCAAACGTTTTGCCTTTGAGTATATAAAGGCATCCGTTACGCTCACGTCAAGCATGTTGAGCACCCACTGTCCTTATGCTGAGCATGCTGGACTGTCGTTAGACTGACGCTGCTCACTTGCAGGCCTGATGACGACTCACATTACAAGGGTTTTGCTAGGCTGACGCTGTGCGCGCTGGAGGCTTGTTAGCCTTATGTTGAGCCATTATTTGTTTTGACGTTCTAACTCGTTGAGACATGTTACAACTACGTTGGACCATTTCGCCTACATCCACTACCTTGCACTGATGTCCAATTTTGCCCTGAGACACCTAGAATTTCTATCACAGTGTGACACTGACATGGATATAAGACTAAAACTAAGCTAAGACTAAAACTAAGACTAAAACAAACCTACGACAAAACTAATCTAATACTAAAACTAAACTAAGACTAAAACTAAGACTAAATTTAAACTAAGACAAAAACTAAGACTAAAGTCAAACTAGGAATAAAACTAAACTAAAACTAAACTAAGGCTAATACTAAACTAAGAATAAAACTAAACTAAGACTAAAACTAAACTAAGACTGAAACCAAGCTAGGGCTAAAACTAAACTAAGACTAAAACCAAAGTAGGATTGAACTAAACTAAGACTAAAACTAAAGTAAGACAATAACTAAACTAAGACTAAAACTAAAGTAAGACTAAACCTAAACTAAGACACAAACTAAAACTAAGACTAAAACTAAGACTAAAGCCAAACTAGGACTAAAACTAAACTAAATTTAAACTAGGACTAAAACTAAACTAAAACTACGACTAAAACTAATCAACAACAACACTAGAATGTATATATGGATGGGCACAAAATAATCGAACAAGAATTATTAGTCATAATGCTAATGACAAAATACATTCTAAATGGAAACTTGCAAGTTTACTCAGTAAATTTGGTTGATCTACCAGAATAACTATCCATTTGTAGTGAACTATACATAATAGCTTCTAGTTTCGTCAGAAAAGTTGCAAAATCGTCATATCCTAACTTCAGGACATGGTGATTCAGAAACCATTATTGGCACGAAGCAGACGACAACAGCAGCTCATATCTAGATTGGCTGATACCGACAGCTCGACCTCATTAGTGAGGCGCCTTGGAATCAATTGGTGGCATTTACTGTCGGTTACTTGGCTCATGACTACCTATTTACCTCGTCAGTCACTCATTATTCTCCCATTTATTACTGTTCGCGATACCAGGACCATTCTATAACCCGAGGAAGAAGTCATGGTATCGCGAATAGTTGTACATAAACAGTGAGCGATGACATGTGGGGTACGTTTTTATCCCTTTGCTTTTCTGGGGGGTTTTCAGCGCCTGATAAGATCTGTATGATATTTCTCATATTACATGATTCATAGAAATGCTATTAGGAAAATTAATGTTTTATTTATTGTTCAATTATATATAATATATAAATTATTTGTATGCCCTAAAAATGATAAATAGTGGGCAAAGAGATGGAGGAGGGGGAGGAGGAGGAGGAGGGGGAGAAAGTTTGTTTGTTTGTTTGTTGTTGTTTTACGTCCTAGCAACATCTAAGGTCATATCAGGACGGGGGGGGGGGAGAAAGAGGAAGGGGGACGGGGAGGGGAGCAGAAGAACAAGAAGAACAAGAACAAGAATAACAATAAGAACAAGAACAAGAACAAGAACAAGAACAAAAGAAGACGATGGAGGAAAATGGGTATGGGAGGGGTGGAGCGAGCCAAGAAGTGGTATTGGTTGGTTGTTGTTCTTCGTCCTAGCAACATCTAAGTTCATATCAGGACGGGGGAAAAGTAGTAGGAGTAATAATAATAATAATAGCAGCAGTATAGTAGATACAAGTAAGAAATTGTGGAAAAGCGGGAAGTGAAAGAATAGACTACATCACCGTTCCAGCGGCGCGGTGCATTGTAGGATGCGTCAGAGCAAAACAAACCCATGCGAAGCACATGGCACATGCTAATACACTGGGTGCAGCTATGAAATGTGCTAGTTTCAGCTCTTCTCAGCTCTTGTTTAAAACATAGAATACCAACTAAAAAGCTATATATAATAAATTAAGATATTTATCTTATATCCAGCATTGCATTTACATCAATATAATATGCACATCTTATGCCATGTGCATTTAGATTTAGACAAATCTGGGCACTCAGATTAGTGTTAGAGCCATAGCCAGAGTCAGTTTTACTTATTTTATTCATGTTTTTATTTATATCCTATGGTTAATGACATATGTAGAACTAGAAAATTAGTAGGGTTAATCAGATATTGGCTTATATATTTCCCTGAAACAAGTGTATTGACACATTTGGCATTTTAATATTTAGAACAAGAATGAATAATGGTGATGTGGATATCACCGATCGTATGGAATTGTATGGAATTGTATGTTTCTTAGCTCAAAATGTTTAACTATGGCTAGTTTTGTCTTAGCTATATTCACCGGATCATTATATTGCATGTGTGCATACATGTTTATGCCAACTTGTTATGTATTTCTATTCATTTTGAATAAAATCGAAGTTTTTCCCTACGCGTATCGACAAACTCAATGGCCATTCGTATTTGCTTTTCTGCCAAGGCCGTTTTCAGTGCATGCGCAGTCGGAACCATGATCCCGTGTATCGAAATACTTCCTTCCTGACACAGACACTCATTCTTGTGAAAGAATATATATATATATATACATATATATATATAGAGAGAGAGAGAGAGAGAGCGAGCGAATGTGAGTTTTCTTTTTAATTGAAACAAAATCCACTTAAATATTATATATAAACATTGTTCATATCTATTTAAAAAGATACGACTTTTTTCAATTTCTTTGTAGTGAGAATTCATGAGAACGGCATATTGCACAGAGCTGCAGTAACATCAGTGGTGGTGTTTGTTTTTAGAGAGTAGGTTCTGTCATCACCCACATCTCTGTCTCCGTCTCTCTATCTCTCAGTCTCTCTCTTTGTCTTTCTGTCTGACACCCTGTCCAACCACCCAACCCCTCCCCCACCCCTCTCTTCCTTCCTCCCTTGGGGAACGGGAGCGCATTCTAGCTACTAAAGTACTATCTATCAGTTCTGAGAACTGGGCCCGTATGCAGGAGTCAGTGTTAGCGGGGTTTGGTGTTACAGCCTGTTACCGTTTAGCTATCACTGACGTCGGGAACTGTGTCAAGTCATATGCAGGAGCGCATAACACTTACATTATAGCTAAACGTGAAGTTATTTATAGATTTGGGCCTGCGGCGGTGCCGGCGCCGGCGATTTGTGACAGTATGGATATCGACGTCGATGCGGCGGCGGCGATTTGTTTACTTTACATTCGTCGATTCGAAAATATAAATATTAATATCATTGCCATTGTGGCGGCAGGGTTAATCTCGCTTCGATTTTAGGGTTAATTTAATAAAATTTCACTATTTGACTATGTAACTTTGTTAAATATGACACCATTGAATAGATTTGATACCTTACACTAGCTAAATTTCTGGTTTACCTTAACTTAGTTTAAGCTTCTGGTGTTAGGCGTATCACTGACTCGTGCATGCCATTTTTCGCCGCTAAACGGGAATTCCGGCCAAATACCGTTTTGCCTCGCTAACCCTGACTCCTGCATACGGGCCCTGATCATGCGTGATCGGGGTTCTTGGAGCCGCAGAACGGGGGTCCCGACACGCATCGCCACACCCGGGGGCCCGGCGGTCGTGACGGGGTCAGGGCTCGGCCAAGGGCGGACATGTGTCGCGCGGCCAAGGGCGCCCCGGCCATGCAGACAAACGCCTGTTGTACGGTCTATATAGTACTCGACTGGAGGCAGGAGGTGGTGCTGCTATCAGAACCGGGCCGCGTTCAGGGTCCGTCTCGGAGGCGCCGCGGAGACGTCTCGGCGATGCTTTTTGGCCTATTTGCGTTCAGAGTGCGTCTCGGCGACGTCTCGGAGACGCCTCTCTTTTCAGACTGGAGATGAAAAGTGCCTCGAAAATGGCCGTCGCATTCAGTGCTTTCAGCCAATTACAGTGCAGCTTATTCATTGCAAATGGCCGCCGCCTATGGGGGCGGCCATTTTCGAGGCGACCAACTGCTGTTGTCGTTCAGACTGGCGTGATGTCATGCCCGTCGCCGAGGCGCCTCCGAGACGGAGCCTGAATGCGGCCCTGATATAAAGGAGAGCTGTGTGAAGGGAGGGCTGTCCTGGGACTGCGGACTCGTGTGTGTGGGGGCAGGGAGACTAAAATACAGAAAGAAAGACAGAGAGAGACTGAGAGATAGCGAGACAGAGACAGAGCTGTGGACGATGACGGAGCCTACTCTCCAAACGGGGAGTGGACACGACTTGGTATTATCGTGGGAGTTATATAATGTCAGGTATAAAGTACTTATGCACATATTATTATTTATGTACGTAATTCTCCTGCTTTGTTTATTGTTCTCTTAGTGTCGCTATCTATTACTCATGTAACTTGTTTTGATGTGCTCCTTTGTTGTGTTGGTTACTGGAGGCAAGGGTGCAACCTGGAGAGCTGCAGGTCTGCTACCAAGCAGCTCCTCTAATTTCCGTCCTGCCCTCCAGGTGGTGAGGCAAATGATGGGAAAGTATCATTATGACCTACACATGTCGATTATCATGTCGGCGGGAAAAGCAGATCGGAGTGAAATACATCCACGGAAAGTCTGCTGAGAATGTTTGCCTGATGAACCACAGGATGATCCGTTTCGATACAACCGACCGGATGGGTTAGATGGTTAGAGCGCCTGCTTTCCCGTGCTGGAGGGAGGTTGTTGGAACATTCCCTGATCGAGTCAGATTAAAGACCTTAGCAAAGGTGAGGAGGAGAGGGAGAGAAAGAGAGAGATAACAAGAAAGAAAGAAAGAAAGAGGTAAGAAAGAAAGAGGTAAGAAAGAAAGAGAGAGAGAAAGAAAGAAAGAAAGAAGAGAGATAGAAAGATGGAGGTAGAAAGAGGGAGAGCGCGCGCGCGAGAGAGAGAGAGCGAGAGAGCGAGAGAGTGAGAGAGAGAGAGAGAGCGGGGCGGGAGACTGGTATAATCTGCCTAGCAACGCGTCACTAAGCCTGCCGACCAGCCTAATCAGCCCGATATAGGCCTTCTTGATAACAAGTCGAGTCTGCCTGACAACGCAACTGGTGACCTTGTAAACAGTGCAACAAATCGAACACTGGACGCATGGGGCAGGAAGCAGGAAGCAGGAAGCAGGAAGCAGGAAGCAGGGAGCAGGAAGCAGGAAGCAGGAAGCGACGGGAAATGTGTGAACAGCTACTGACCGCAACACTGTTTATTTAACATAGTCATAAAATCATGGTGTTAATTAGTTGATTATGTAGTAGTGTTCACTGACCTCTCAGGCAAGTAACCACATAGCCAGGTAGGCGTGGGTAGTGTGGTGATATCAGGGAGCCTAGGTGGTGTAATGGTTAGCACACTGACCCAGAATGCAAAGAGATGTGGGTTCGAGTCCCACTCTAGGCAAAATATTTCCCATTTTCATCACACCCATGACACTGGTGCCATGACCAGGATCCTATACAAGCTATGTGATGTATGGTTGTTGAACCTACCCTGTGTATGTATGTGTAAGTGCATTGCCTGTATGTATGTAATTGTAAGCATTAAAAGACTTACAATTCCAGGGGGATGAGTGTAGTAGTGTGCACTGACCTCTCAGGCAAGTAACCACATAGACAGGTAGGCATGGGTAGTGTGGTGATATCAGGGAGCCTAGGTGGTGTAATGGTTAGCACACTGGCCCGGAATGCAAAGAGATGTGGGTTCGAGTCCCGCTCTAGGCAAACTATTTCCCATTTTCATCACACCCATGACAATTATAATTAATTCAGTAAAATCACATGACATGCAGCAGATAGCTACACAACAACTGAAGGTGATCAAAAGAAGGGGAGTCACAAGACAAGTGGCGAAAACAAGTCATTAGACTTAACCGTTATGGGCAGCATAAATACACCCATCACACACACACACAAAACTCGATGGTTTTGAGTTTCTACCACATTTCCTTTAGAAACAATATTTTGTGTTGATTGTTATAATCCCACCCTGCCCCTGGGGGTTATCCTCCATCCAGCACCCATAGAGGTTGCCTGCCATCCATCCCCCACTACCCGCCATCCACCTTCCATCGTCCACATTGCACCGCCCGCCGCTCAACGCCCGCCGCTCAACGCCTGCCGCCCACCGCCCGCCGCTCAACGCCCGCCGCTCAACGCCCACTGCCCAACGCCCACCGCTCAACACCCGCCGCCCACCGCTCAACACCCGCCGCCCGCCGCTCAACGCCCGCTGCTCAACGCCCGCTGCCCAACGCCCGCCGCTCAACGCCCGCCGCTCAACGCCCGCCGCTCAACACCCGCCGCCCGCCGCCCACCGCTGTCCGCCGCCTGCCACATGCCACTCACCACTTACCATGCACTCATCGCCCACCTCCCGCCGTGCACACTGCCTCCTCATGCGACAACCAAACACACCCCATCCCATAAATACTAACAATAACCCATAAAGCCACAATGTCACAAAGAATATTCCTCCCCACAAACCTCGAATAACACAAACCAATTCGCGATGTAATTAACTTGGCTGGTTTGTTCAGATTAAAGAATCTAACAACAGGACTGCCTCCACCGGATACGCAACACAGAAGGGCGACCCAAATTGAAGAACGGCGCGCCGGTGTGGACGTTATTCAGTAAACAGCACCACAGTCGGCAGTGTTTGATTGGGATATTTTCCAGTTAGTTGCAAAGGTTATTGTTGGGTTTTGCTGTTGTTGTTTTTGTTTAGTATTTTTTATTTGGTTGTGGCTGATGAGTTGGTCACCCGGTGCAGCCCACTCACTCGGCTCAATGCGCAAGGCGTCGGCTTGGACTGCCACCTGGTGAAAGGCACGGGAACTAATCGCGAGTCAGCGAGAGTTGCATCGCACTGTGTGTACTGTGTGTGTGGGTGACTTGCTGGAGAGAGGGGGTGGGAGGGGAGAGAGGAGAGAAGAGAAGAGAGAGGGGGGGGGGGAGAAGAGGGGAGAGAGGTTGTGAGAGAGTAGGGGAGAGAGGGGGAGAGGGGAGAAGAGGGGAGAGAGGATATGAGAGAGGAGGGGAGAGAGGAGGAGAGAGGGGGGAGAAGTGGGAGAGATGATAGAAGAGCGGTGACTGATGGAGAGAGGAAAGCGGTGATAGGATGGAGAGAGGAAAGCGGTGATAGGAAGGCGAGAGCAGAGCGGTGAGGAGAGAAGCAAAGGAGAGTAGATAGAAGAGGGGAGAGGAGAGAGGGGAGAGTATGAAGGAAAGAGAGGGAGAGAGAGGGGAGAGCGAGAGGGAGTGGTGATGGAGGAAGAGGAAAGGAGAGGAAAGGAGAGGGAGAGGGAAGAGGGAAGGGAAGAGAAGCGAGGAGAGGAGAGGAAAGAGAGGAGGAGGGGAAGGGAGGGGAGGGGAGAGGAGGGGAGGGGAGGGGAGAGGAGAGGAGAGGAGGGGAGGGGAGAGGAGAGGAGAGGAGAGGAGAGGAGAGAAGAGGAGGGGAGGGGAGAGGAGAGGAGGGGAGAGGAGAAAGGAGGGTAGAGGAGAGGCAGGATAAAGGAGATATGAATTGGGGTAGATGATGAGGGGGGGGGGGTTAATTGGGCTGCATAAAACAATATTTGCACAACTCGATGTGTATCTATCCCTACGCCAGAAGACTGGTTATTAATTTTGTCACAATCAATTGTGTACCGAAAAGGACTGACTGACTATAGTAGTGTTTGTGTTAAGCAACCCCTGTGATCAACAAAGCCCTGATATGCGCGAACATGTTTTCAATGTATGAACTCTAATTCTATCTCATTTGACTCTTTCTCCTATGACCGACCCGCACACATTTCAGGCATTAATACATCGCTACAGCAGGACACCACCTGCATTAATACATCGGTACAATCGCTACGTGCATCCCTACAGCAGGACGCCACCTGCATTAATACATCGCTACAATCGCTACATGCATCCCTACAGCAGGACACCACCTGCATTAATACATCGGTACAATCGCTACGTGCATCCCTACAGCAGGACGCCACCTGCATTAATACATCGCTACAATCGCTACATGCATCCCTACAGCAGGATTCCACCTGCATTAATACATCGCTACAATCGATACATGCATCCCTACAGCAGGATGCCACCTGCATTAATACATCGCTACAATTGCTACGTGCATCCCTACAGCAGGACACCACCTGCATTAATACATCGCTACAATTGCTACGTGCATCCCTACAGCAGGACGCCACCTGCATTAATACATCGCTACAATCGCTACATGCATCCCTACAGCAGGACACCACCTGCATTAATGCATCGCTACAATCGCTATGTGCATTCCTACAGCAGGACGCCACCTGCATTAATACATCGCTACAATCGCTATGTACATCCCTACAGCAGGACACCACCTGCATTAATGCGTCCCCTCATCAGGACATAACCTGCATTGTATGCCCCAGCAGGACACAAGCTGTAGTAATGCATCCCGTGAACCGGACACCACCTGCATTGCTTTATCTCTAACAGACACCACCTGCATTTATGCATTAAAGCCGCATAATCTGATGGTTTTAAGCTTCTGTCATTTAAAAAATATAAATATATTAAGTTCATCGTTATAATCGACCTTAGTTTTATTTTGAAGTGATTTTTATTTTAAATGGCTACGTATGGAGATATTTGAAGATAAAACATGCCAACTTAATTGTGTCAAGCATGTAAAAGATTCTGGCACCATAATAGACTACATCACCGTTCCAGTGGCACGGTGCATTGTGGGATGCGTCAGAGCAAAACAAACATGTGAGAGGCACATGGCACATGCTACTACACTGGGTGCAGCTATGAAATATGTTAGTTTCAGCTCATCTCAGCTCTTGTTTGAAACATAGAATACCAACTAAAAAATATATATAATAAATTAAGATATTAATCTTTTATCCAGCATTGCATTTACATCAATATAATATGCACATCTTATGCCATGTGCATTTAGATTTAGACAAATCTGGGTACTCAGACTAGTGTTAGAGCCATAGCCAGAGTTAGTTTTACTTATTTTATTCATGTTTTTATTTATATCCTATGGTTAATGACATATGTAGAAATAGAAAATGAGTACGGTTAATCAGATATTGGTTATATATTTCTTTGAAATAAGTTTTTGTTGAGACATTTGACAATTTAATATTTAGAACAAGAATTACTTATGGCTAATCAATGGTGATGTAAACATCAGCCTGTAAACTAACTGAAATTGTATGTTTCTTAGCTCAAAATGCTTAATTATGGAGAGTTGTGTCTTAAACATATTCATTATATTATTATATTGCATCCTTCCGTCCATGTTTGTGCCAAATTGTTATGTATTTTTTTTATTAATTTTGAATAAAATCGAAGTTTTGCCCTACGCATATCGGCAAACTCAATGGCTGTATGGCTTTGCTTTGCTGCCAACACCGTTTTCAGCGCATGCGCAGTCGGAACCGTGATCCCGTCTATCTCCAGCAATTACAGGTTCTATTAAATTGGCTTAGTATCGCATTCTGTGCAGCAACAAAAGTGCAGTATTATCTGAGCGGGATGTGTGAGATCAAATCTAGGTGAGTGCGCTTTGGTTTTAAACAAATTTAATGCTTTCATGGGACGAGGCAGTTTTAATGCATGATGACACCTGCATTAAAGTTGCATCGTCCGATGGTTTTGAATTTCTGTATTTTTTCTGAGATAAATATATTAGATCGATCACTAGTATCTACTTTACATTAGTTCAAAGTTCCTTTTATTTTAAATGGTAAACTTTTGAGATATTTTGAGTGCAAACATGGAAAATTAGTTTTGGCAAGCTTGCCGAAACTCTAACACCATAGACTTCTGCAGTAACAGGTTCTGTTAAACTGACTCAGTATTGCCTTCTAAGCAGAAACAGATGCTTAATAAGCGCATCAGTATCTAAGTTAGATATGTAAAATCGAATCTAGATAATTGGTTTGGTTTTGAAAATTTGATATTTCATCGGACTATGCAGCTTTAACTAATCCTCTCAGCAGAACAGCACCTGTATTGATGCAGTCCTACAACTTAAATAAAAGATGCCGCAAACATGTATGCAGAAAGTGTGTTATTGTGTGTGTGTGTGTGTGTATGGGTGTGTGTGGGTGTGGGTGTGAGCGAATGTGTCTATCACCAAAAGAAATTATATGTTTATTATTAACAACATTTCAAAATTTACAATCGCTTTTAAAACAGACCAATAAATTATAGAAATTAAATCAGACACAAATCATAGACATTGATAATAATTTGGGTAAGTATTTAAAAGGTCTCGGCAATGAGTGTCGTCATGGCAGCAAACGCGACCAGCTGGTTTTATTTGACGAGCCGGAGCGCGCCGCGACCCCTAGTGGACCAAGTGGGAATCTCACCCGAGTGAAACACGTCACCGATTAAATAACCAACATCCGTGCCATCGTACCAGCCTTTAAAAAGAAGCCCAGAATGCATCAGTCGTATTTGTCAACAAACACATTAGAGGGCGCCTCCATTAACGGACGCCGGTTCATCGATTTGACCAAAAATCAATGTGGATGTGAAGTGAAAGACCAGATCAGTTCCATCCCGAAAATTTCATTTTGCTTTGAATGGTTTTGAATGAATAAGGATCACTCAGTTCTGGATAAGGGCTAGATAAAAAAAAGATTCACCGCGCACTTGCAGTAGGGGTGAAAAACAAGCCATTAGAAAAAATGGCAAACGGCTGGGTAAATGAAATCAGCGCATAAATTCTTAATTAAAGAAGCAAAATATATTCTTCATATATACATCTTCATATTTACCCGCTACTTTTGAATTGAAAAATATAAAACATGTAGCTTAATGGACTATAAAAGTGAAATCGATAGCATTCTGTGGTCGCCATCTTAGTTTCTTTTTAAAATTCTCTCCCATTTCAACAACTCTGTGCCCATTATAACATAAGTAGCGATTAGATACTGGAACCAGGAATTCCACTTCCTGTTCCATACTAAAGCAATCTTCGCCCGTATTTAGACTATGTTGTCATTCATCCCTACTGCAAGTATGGGGTGAATTCTTTATTTATGGCTCAGTAGGCCTACTCTGCATAGGGGTGAATCTTTTATCTAACTGAGCCACAGCTCCCATGTTCTCTTCGTGGTCTTCAAAGCGGTTGCGAGATCATGGCATTGATATTTTTAGCCGTTCAAGCTGCAATAGTCCAATAAAACCTCACCTTCTCTAAACCAAAAGACTTAACCTAGATTTCATCCTAAATATCCTGGTGTACCCACTAAGGATTGAACGGTGCGCAAATGGACTACTAGTACTAGGTAATGTTAATAGAATTAGAACCAGCTGGATATTATGATGTTCAGCATTTGGATGTATATATACTAAAATTAAGTTGTCCTATTTTCAGTAAATTCAAATTTCGTTAGAGTTAACCCTATGAAATACGTTGCTTCAAACTAAAGGAAAACTTTTTATCTAATTTTTGTGTGCAAAAACTCAAAATCATCGGACTATAGAACGTTAATTACGTACATTAATAAGATCTATGTAATCATAGAAACAGATACAATCTGTCTGTTGCCATAGTTATGTCGCCTCGAAGAGTGGTGGGAAATAAGTCATGGCACTAAGTAAGTAATCCAGTGGTAAGTAAGATGGGACAGTGTGAATGGAGTAAGATGCAGCGATCATCTGGCTGAAAGGAACATATTTAAATCGCTCCAAAAGATCCTTAAATACAATGCTGATTTTGGTTGATCAAAGTTGCATCATCCGTTAATTTTAGATTTTGTAAAAGAGTTTTTCAGATAAATAATCTTAAGTTGACCACTAAAACCGACTCGCTTATAGTTTGGAATAATCTTTATGGTAATTGGCCAACTTTGGATAGATTGATTGTTGGTTTCTTTACGCCGTGTCAGCAGCATAGGCCATATTCATGGTGAGAATTGTTCGTTTTTTATTCAACCATCGCTTTTACAGAATGCAAAAGCACAGAATCAATTTAGTGCCAGTAGACACTGTGGATTTAAAAAGCTCACAGTTACATAATTTGTGGTTAAAGGAAATGGAATTTAGATATAAGTTGTTAATTGATCTAATTGGTTTAATGGACTATATGTGATGGTATAGATCTGCTTCCCTTAAAAAGGCTAAGATGTTTACTTGTTTTACTGCGTGAAAAGTTTGTGCATGCTGCATTTTTTTTAAAAGGAAACAAATATGTTGTCTAGACTTGAGGAAAAAGAGCTTCAGCCAGGGGATTGTGAACAGATGGAGCTCCCTCCCTGAATCTGTTGTCTCCGCCCAAACCATGAACTGCTCAAGTCCCGACTCGACAAGTTTTGGATACAAGAACGATACAGATTACCATAACCGTCCTTAGTAAAAAGTTATTTATTGTAGAACCTGAATAACAACAGACAATCGGCCTGCCAAATTCGGTATAATGGTATCAAGGTATCAAGGTTGACCTTTCGACCTACCTGTATGGTGAAGGAGTTCTGTTTGTCAGAAGCGCGCGTCCGGCTCACCCTTTTCAGCTTCACCACCTCAGCTTCCAACTGTCGACACTGGAAATTAACAAATACACATGTATACATATTTATTTAACAGGAGATCACTGAGCCCCACCAGCGTGGACTCGGGTCACCGCACCAGTCTATCCCGGTGATTTTGGTCGGGTCGCGTCAGTCAACCAACACGGGATCATTGCTTGTTCGTGCAATAAAGGGAGCGCGAGACTTGTGTATCACTTAAATATGACTATTTCATCGTAGTGCCTACAATGAACGCCAGGTGCTCCACTGAGTTAATACAGTCTCTCCAACCAGAGAGAAAGTGTCGACGCGTGTATAATCAAGGTGATAATACAACAGCGGGTGAATCAAATGAAACAATACAGTTCTACTCCTCATGGAGTATTTTGATCTGCATGCTAAAATTAATTTAGCATGATTTCATTTCACAGCTGCATAGTGCGATGAAGCATCAAATTGTCAAAACCAAAATAATTACATAGATTTGACTCGACATATCTAACTTAGATATTGACGCACTTATTAAGCATTTGTTGCCACATAGAAGGGAATACTAAACAATTTAATAGAACCTGTTACTGCTGAAGTCTATGGTGTCAGAGCTTTGGCATGGTTGCCAAAACTAATTTTTGATGGTTTTTGGGGGTGTATTTTTGTCAATATATTTATTCTGTTGAATAAGTCTTTTGTCAGCGCCAAAGCACTGGTCTTCCGGCCATTTTCCATTCCAGGATTATTTATACAAAAATGGTATATAGAGTAAGGTATGCAATAACTGTTGAATACACAATTTGCAACATATAACACAATGAAATTTAAAATATCTCAAAACTTATCCATTTAAAGTAAAAGCTACTTCAAAGTAAGATAAGGTAGATTATAACAATCAATTTCATATATTTAATATATTTAATATGTTAATCTCAGAAAAATTACCAACGCTCAAAACCATCGGACGAAAACTGAGACTACATTCGGTCTGTGTGGGCTTGACCTCTCTCCCCGGATACTTAAAGCTGCATAGTCCGATGAAGCATCAAATTTTCAAAACGAAAACAATTATCTAGATTTGATTCTACATATCTAACTTAGATACAGGTGCACTTATTAAACATGTGTGGCCACATAGAAGGGAATATTAGAACCTGTTACTGCTGAAGCCTATGCTGTTAGAGCTTTGGCATGCATGTCAAAACTAATTTGACATGTTTGCACTTCAAATATCTCAAAACTTAGCCGTATAAAATAAAAGTTACTCCAAACTAAAGAAACGTAGATTACAACAAGCAATCTAATGTAGTTATCTCAGAAAATGACAGAAACTCGAAACCATCGGACGATACAACTTTAACTTCCGGTATTCGGAAGATGAAGTAAGAACATTAATCAGCGACAACAAATTTGTTTATTATTTGATTAAAAAAACAATGCATCAGTTACATTAACGCATGTCAGTCAGTGCTGACGCCCTCGACAGGATGGTTGGTTACCTTGGCGACCGTGGCGTCCCGGTCCTGGAGGACTGCTCTCATCTCCTCGGTGCTGATCTCCTCCCGGCGTTGCCTCCTGGAGGAGATCTTCTCCACCAGGTGTCGCGCATCGGTCAGCCGCTCCCACCCGTCAACGTGGTCCTGGAGGAAGGAACGCCACGCACAGAGTTAGTTGGTTGTTGGAGTTTTACGTCCTGGCAACACCTAAGCTCATATCAGGATGGGACACGCGCAAAGTAGAGGGAGAGTCGAATGTCTATGAACAGCTCAGGGGGGACTTGTCTGTGTGTGTATGTCACTATGTGTCGTTTGTGTTAGTAATACTATATACTAATAGTACTATTGGGTGGTTGTTGGAGTTTCACATCCTAGCAACATTTGAGGTTATATCAGGCCATTTGAGGTCACATCAGGACGGGTGCCGACTTTTGAAAGCGCGCACTCTTGGCGACGTTATAGTGCTGCCCCACTGGGAAATCAGACTGCCAGCACCATGACCTGATATCCCACTCAGTCACATTATACTGACAATGAGCTAACCAGTCCTTGGTCTATCCTATTAACGCCGAGCGCCAAGCTAGGAAGCAACGAGTATCAATTTTGTAAGTCATTGATGTGACTCGACCGGGAATTAAACTCAGGATCTCCCGCATGGGAGGGCTGCGCTCTACCGATGCAGCCACCGCGCCTGGTGTGTTAGTATGAGTATGGGTATGGGTGTTGGTATGTGTGAAAACTGCCATGACCCTTCATATCCAGCGTGGAATCCTACCAAGTTCTAGCCTACCATTCATCAATACTTCTTGCTTTGCTTTTTCCTCCACCCACTGATTGCGCCTGAGTGTGCTATATTATATTACAGAAATGCGCATGGAGGGGATGTGTAGCTGTGTGATCTGAATAGAATCTAAGCGTTTAATCTGGGGGGGGGGGGGGTCTATATTTAGAAAGCTTCCACCAGAGCACACCATCCTTATATGCCATCAACATTTAGATAGCACACGACACAGCTATGTACAAGCCTATGATATGTAAATAGGAGTAGGCTAGTCTAGTAGTAAGAGTAGAAAAAATAAAACACATATATGCCAAGAAAATCCAAAAAAATTAACATAGACTACTAACCAGAACAACCAACTATCTATCTGCTGCTGAAATGCAGGCAATCAAATACCTCATCAGCAGCTACTGTGTGATAAGATAACACCAACACTACAGCTGGCCAGCATTGAAAACAAGCCTGGATACCCAGGCGTATATGCTATGGACAGTATAAATACAGCCTCAATAAAAAATAAAAAGATTTAAATTCTAGGACATAAAAACCCCAACACAATAAACTAATAGCGTAATTAGCCACATTATCCTGATACTGAACATGCCAATTCTTGACATATTCTAGTAATGCCAAGGATATGTCAAGAATACCAAGCCACTCACTCGCCATGAATATGGCCATAGCTGCCGACATGGCGTGAAACCTTCAATAATGCTAAGCACCAGGTTACCTAGCGACAAGTGTGATGGGCATAGGCACTGTATTCTGATGAAGTCAGTAGTTATTACACCCATATCCCCATCCTCTATGTTTATTTATTTTGTTATTTCAGCAAACAAAACCTCAGAAAAGCCAGTAATTGATCAACGAAGGAATGTCACGCTCTCATCACTTGGGATGGCGTCACTCTGATTTATTGCATCACAAACCGACCTAGAGAACTTCATATCACTTATCAGCTGCTGACGGATAATTAAAATTGCCACTTTCCCAGAACACTTTGCGGTAAAAACGGTACTCTGTTCGACGCATGCGCAAATATTGTTAACATGACCAGAGCTCGATTTGGATGGGATGCAATGCCGCCATTTTGCATAATCAATAGTAAAGGAAATAAATGTGTTTTAGGTCGATGGAAACTGAATCTGTGCAGCAGAAATGATTGTCAGAAGGATGGTGTGTGTGAGCTGGTGTAGGATGCAGAGACTATGTGTGGGATATGCAGGAAAGCAATTGTCTTGTTTAATATATATTTGATATATTATATAATATATATTTGGTATATTATATACTATATAATACATATATTATATATATTGTATATATTATATAATACATATATTATATATAGTGTATATATTATATAATACATATATTATATATTGTATATATATATTATATATATGATATAATACATATATTATATATAATGTATATTGTACATATTATATATATTATATATATAATATATATTATATATTGCATATATAATATATATTATATATATTATATATATATAATAAATATTATAATATATTATACATATATAGTATATATTACATGTCAAATATATATGTATATATATATATATACATATATATATCATAGTGTCAATGAGGTTTGACATCTGATCCAGTGTCGCAGTTTCCGCCGTCCGCCGGTTTCCGCGGTACACATACACTCAAATGCATTGTCAATGGCCGTGAGCAATCTTCATACAGAAAAAGTGAAATATCTCTAAAACCACACCACCTAGAAACAAATTGCTTGGTACACATATAGAAAACATCTTTACCAAAAACATTATATTAAATTTATAAGACCAGGGTTCTTGATTTCTATTAATCTTGAATAAAACTAATGTTTTGCACTGCGCATACCATCAAATTCAAGGCATTGTCAATGGTCGTGAGCAATCTTCATAAAGAAAATACAGAAAAAGTGAAATATCTCTAAAACCATACCACCTAGAAACAAATCGCTTGGTACACATATAGAAAACATCTTTACCAAAAAAATATATTAAATTTATATGGTTAGTGACGATGCTGTTCGATTTTGACGCATGCGCAGAAGCGATGCGTACCGCGGAAACTGGCGGACGGCGGAAACTGCGACACCGGCCAGAGTATCCCGCTGACAGACCTAGCTCCTCCCCAGCTGAATTGGGCTGCCAATTCGGCAGAGCGGCTCGGCTGCTCCCAATGTACGAGCCGGTCAGTCACGAGGGGGCGCCCTGGTGTCAGGTGGCCGGGTGGCTGCCGCGTGAGGGCGCGTCGAGCATCCGGCGTGCACAAACACCAATCAACGCGTGGGAACGCCGCCGTCCAAGAACAGTCGGCGTTGTCAAAGGCTTTGTGGAAGTCAACAGAAGCCAACCAAAGCTGTCCATGCCGCCCAGACAACCCGCCCCCCCCCCACACACACACTCTCTCACCCCACCCACCAGCACCCCCAATTACAATAGCCTGGTACCACTACCCACACCACCCACACCTACACCCACGGTCGTACCTTTACTGTACGCACCAAGCTTCCCACCGAACCATTTCCGGTCAGGAGATGCTGACTTCCGGTCAGCAATGCCGCCATCTTGTTTACCCACACTGATTTGGTATCCGGGCACAATATCGCCCAGGACACCTGTTATGCATTCTCCCTCCCCTATGATGTGTCAGTCTCACACCTGGATGTAGTGAAATGACAGTGGCCTTGTAGAATATATATATATATATATATATATATATATATACAGTAAAACCTCTCTAAATCGACTGACCTTGGGACCGACTTTAAGTGGTCCATTTAGGGAGGTGGTCGGCTTAGTGAGTTAGAATATGGTTACAATTGTAATGTTGACACCCAAATAAAGCGATCGATATAGGGGAGTGGTCGATCTGTGGAGGTGGTCGGATAGAGAGGTTTTACTGTATATCCCATATATATCATATATATATATATATATAATATATATATATATATATATATACAGTAAAACCTCTCTATACCGAGCCCTCCACAGATCGACCACTTCCTATATCGATCGCTTTATTTGGGTCACAACAATACCATTGTAAGGGTATTCTAACTCTCTAAACAGACCACCTCCCTAAATGGACCACTTAATGTCGGTCCCGTGGTCGATCGATTTAGAGAGAGAGAGAGGGCGAGAGAAAGTCAACCCTCAACCCTTTTAGCTGTATCGTCTGATGAAGCATCAAATTAAAAAAAATTAAATAAGTATCTAGATTTGATTCTACATATCTAACTTAAATACAGATGTACCTTTCAATCACTTGTTTTCACATATAAGGGACTACTGAGTAAATTTAATAGAACCACTGCAGAAGCTTCTGGTGTCAGAGTTGTGGCATGCTTCCAAAATAAATTTGGCATGATTGCACTTCAAATATTTAAAAAGTAAACCATTAAAAATAATAGTTAATTTAAACTAAAGGAAGGTAGATTATAACAATCAAGTTAATATATTGATCTCAGAAAATGACAGAAACTCAAGGCCATCGGACTATGAAACTTTAAGGTAGACTACTTTGTACCCAATACTCATTGCTAGATTGGTGAGATGGCAAATTTTTTAGTTTTTTTGTGTGTTTTGTTTTTTTGTTAAAGATTAGTTGGATAAGATTATGGGCAGAAAATCGAATCCATGGATACTCTGCTTGGTTCGCGAGATTTCCCAATTAAACGGCGTCAGACCAACACGATCTGTCTGTATATGGCTATCTGGTAACACTAATAATAGCCTTCTGGAGAAGGACAGTGAATTCAGAGTGACAACCATACGGTATATTCAATGCTTGGAGATTGCAACAGGCTGTCGTCGTAAGGGGGAAAGTACAGACATAAGTTCTTTTGGATAAATGTTAATGGACTAAGCATGTTGATATACATATATAAAATGTTATGCACATGTCCGGAAGACCAGTGCTTCGGCAGTAAATGAAAGGTATATTCTGAGGAATAAATTGCTTTACAAAAAATACCAAAGAAATACCTACCTATGTGTCGATAAATAGATATATTTAAAGCTGCATATTCCGATGAAAACATCAAATATTCAAGATCAAAACAAGTACATAGATTTGATTCTACATTTCTAACTTAGAGTAGCCTATGTGGTGGCAGCGGGTTTCCTCCAAAGAAATATGTCAGAATGACCATATGGTTGACGTCCAATAGCCGATGATAAAGATCAATGTGCTCTAGAGGCGTCGTTAAATAAAACAAGCTTTTAACAAATACATTTCTACCTTAGATACTGATACACTTATTATTAAGCATTTGTCACCACATAGAAAGGGTTACTGAGGCAATTGAATAGAACCTGTTACTGCAGAAACCTATGATGTCAGAGTTTTGGTGTGCTTGCCAAAATTAATTTGGCATGTTTTTACTTCAATCTCCTCAAAAGTTAGCCATTTAAAACACAAGCTATTTCAAATGAAAGCAATGTAGATTATAACGATTAACCTAATAATAGTAATATAGTTTATCTCAGAAAATGTCAGAAACTCAAAGCCATCGGACTATGCAACTTTAAGCATGATAGTAGTAGCAATAGTAATACTAATAGTAGTGGTAGTGGCAGCAACAGTAGTATTGGTAGCAGTACATTTGTTTGTTGTGGACTAACAACCTAACACCATCTAAGGTCATGTCAGGAACGGTACCGACTTGTGACAATCTGTACTCATGGTGACTTTATACTAGTGTTGCCCCGATGAGAGACCGAGCCATCAGTACCATGACCCGATATCTTACTCAATTACATAATCCTGATAGTGCTTAAGCCACTCACTCCCTGTCCTGTGCTACCAATGCTGAGTGCCAGGTTAGGTAGTAGCAAGCATAAGTTTAGTAAATCATTAGTTTGACTCAGCCGAGTTCGAACCTACGACCTCGTGCACATGATTCGGTTCGGCCATCAAGTTGGTTGGTTGGTTGTTGGAGTTTTACGTCCTTGCAACATCTAAGGTCATATCAAGACGGATACCGACTCGAGACAGTGCCCACTCATGGCAACTTTATAGTACTGCTCCACTGGGAGACCAAGCCATCAGCACCATGACCTGATAAAGAAATATCCCACCCAGTTACATTATCCTGATACTGAACTAACCAGCCCTTGTCCAATCCTATTAATGGCGAGCGCGAGGCTAGGAAGCGACAAGTACAAATTGTGTAAATCATTGGTTTGACTCGACCGTGAGTCATGTCCGGAAGCACAATGTGTACAAGGAGAAAACGTTGTATAGAGTTCCGTTATAGGACAACAATTGGTAAAACTAGCAATATTAAATGAGCTAAAGTTTGTAACTGTCGGCATCCACTGTACATATATAGGGCGAGTAACCCACATAAGTACATCCGTGTTGGGGACCGTGGGTTCGAACCATGGTCGAGTCAAACCAATGACTTCAAAATTGATACTTGTCACTTCCTAGCCAGGCACTCGGCATTATTAGGATAGGGCAAGGACTGGTTAGTTCAGTGTCAGGATAATGTGACTGAGTGGTATATTAGGCCATGGTGCTGGTGGCCATGTCTCCCAGTGGGGCAGCACTATAAAGTCACCATGAGTGTGCACTGTCACAAGTCGGTACCCGGCCTGATATGATCTTATATGTTGCTAGGAGTAAAACAACAACAAACAAATACAAGAAACAAACATAAGTACATGTATATTGTAATATAGCCACAATTGGACTAATTTTAACTTAATTTAAGACATCTACTGGATATATTGTATAATTTAAAGTAATTGTATTCCTCTGAATATCTTGTCAGCGTTGGGCTACTGTTCTACTGGCCATAATGAAAAAAACACTAAATACATGTTATAATTGCTGTAGTAATAGGAAGATGCAAATCAAAATACTAATGCAAATCAAAGTGTAGATTTTTTTTTTCTGGAAGATTTATACTGCCTATCATGGATAAGTCTGAATAGAATTGTTTTCACCATTAGACAGTTGGTCGAAAGAAAGCCCGAGCCTACACTTTTACCGACCCAAGGGATTTTTAACCTCCCACATCACATAGACATGGTATGAGAGCAACCAGCCTTTGATGACGCTGTAAGTTATACACAGTGGTGGAAATCCAAATTGGCAGAGGTGGAGGCACGGGGAATCGAACCACTGACCTTCAGATTAGGAGTCTGACCTAGAAAAAGGTCAGACACTCTAACCACTCCACCACAGAGAACACCACATCCCAATGATTGAAATAACAAAAGAGTGAGGGGAGGGAAGCTATGCTAGATAAGAATACTGACAATAATAAGTAGCATGTGAGTGAGTGAGTGAGTGAGTGAGTGAGTGAGTAATGTGTATTTTATGCCGTGATAGGTATCATGTTGCTTGAATTTCATTTCAATGGTTAGGGAGATGCACATGTTAGAATTTATCCAATTTAATTCGTTGCTGAAAAGGGATAATTAAATCGGGCGCGAGAATTGAACCATGGCGCACTCTGCCCATATTAACGGCCCAATGCGTCTGGCATAGAAGAAGGCACGGCCTGGTCGGGAGGAGCGGAAGTCCAGGGGGGGGGGGGAGTGAACAGAAGAGGCGGAAGAGGAAGGGAGGGGGTGGAGAGGGGAGGCGCAGGAGGCGGGAACAGAAGAGGTGGGAAGGCGGGAACAGAAGAGGGAGAGGGGGCAGGAAGGAAGGGAGAGGGGAAGGGGCGGGGAGGAAAGGAGCTGAGGGGGGAACAGAATAGGCGGAAAAGGGGGGGGGGGAGGGAGGGTGGTGAGGGAACGGGAAAGGGGAACGGGAAAGGGGAGGGGGGAGGGGGGGGAGGGAAGGAGCGGGAGGGGAACAGAATAGGCGGGAAGGAGGGCGGAGGGAGGGAGTAGGGGAGGGGGAGAAGAAGGGGAAAGGGGAGGGAAAGAGGAGGGGAAGGGGGGGAGGGGCATGGAGGGAATGAACTGGAGGGGGAATAGAATATGCGAGAAGGAGGAGGGGAGGGGGTGGGAGGGGGAAGAGGAAGGGGAAAGGGGAGGGGGGAGGGGAAGGCGGGAGGGAAGGGGCGGGAGGGGGAAAAAGAATAGGTGGGAAGGAGGGCAGGAGGGGAGGGGTGGGGAGGGGGGACGGGGAGTGGGAGGGAAGGGGAAGGGAAGGGAGCCGCGGGGGGGGGAGCGGAGCAGAAGAGGCGGGAAGAGGAGGGCGGGAAGAAGAGGGTGGAAGGGGAGAGGGAGGGGGCGCAGGAGGGGGAAGAGCAGAAGAGGCGGGAAGAGGGCGGGGGAATGGGGCGCAGGAGGGGGGGGGGAAGATGCACGAAGAAGAGGAGAGGAGGAGGAAGAGCCAAGATGGGGAAGAGCAGAAGAAACGGGTAGAGGACGGTGTGAGGGGTGGGGGAGGGAGCGGCGGAGGGGGGGGACGGGGAAGGACAGGAAGGAGGAGGACGGGGGGAGGGGGGAAGACAAGGGCAAGGTCGGGAAGAGGAGGATGGACGCGGCACGGGACAGTGGAGAGTGCGGATAAAATGTAATGAAGATGTTCCCTGTTTTGGGTCCGTGTAAACACACCCAATTACGCGCCAGCAGGGGGCCATTGTGCCGGGGCACCGGCCCGCACAATGGGCGGCCCCGGGAGAGGGTCTGCCCGGGGTAGGCGGAGGGGTGGCCGGCGGGGGAGAGGGGCGGGGGAGAGGGGAGCGGGGCGGGGAGGGGAGGGGCAGGGGGAGGGGGAGGGGGGTGGAGCCGCTAGGGGAGCGGGGGGGGGGGAGCCGTTTGGGTGGGAGGCAGGGAGGAAGGTGGGGGTGGTGACTCTACAGACGTGTCCTCCACAAAGCGCCGCCCTCGCTGGCCACAAAGCCTTCCTTCCACCACCTCTCCCCTCTCCCCTTCTCGGCCTCCCCCAGTCCATGGACCGGCTGCACGGCACACACGCAGCACACACACAGCATACATCCAATCTGGCCGCGACCGTTGAATCAGCAGCGCCCAGATGGGGACACGACGACCGTGAACCCGCGCCGGGCGGGGTGAAGTCGGGCGCGCCCCGGTCACGGTCAGCGCCACTGAGCCCTCGGGCGGGCGGGTGAGCGGGCAGGCCGAGGGTGGGGGGAAGGGGGCGGCGGGGGATGGGACGGTTCTGGCGCCTGGAGCGCCGGCGTAATCGGGTTTGCGGATCGACGGGCGGGGCGGGGCAGGGCGGGGCGGGGCAGGGCGGGGCGGGGCGAGGCGGGGCGGGGCGGGGCGAGGCGGGGCAGGGCGGGGTGGGGTGGGGCGGGGCGGGGCGGGGCGGGGCGGGGCGGGGCGGGGCGGGGCGGGGCGGGGCGGGGTGGGGCGGGGCGGGGCCGTGTGGCCATTACACTCGCCCAGTGCCATTTGTGTTGGGCAGGCCGCAGGGAAACGACCTTCAACTGGGCGCTACTCACAAAATACCACTCCCTCTCCATGGCACTATTATTGGTCTTTATATTTTAATATTTTATTTTATTGACTCAAGTCGTTCTTACACAATTTAAAAAGAAATCACGATTGCTGAAAGCTGTGAATGACATTGCGTATTTGTATAAAAGTAATGTGGACAATCGAAACCTCTTAATGTTCATTGGGGATAAAGATATGTTTAGCCTCTTCTCTTCTGCTCTTCCACACTCTCCCCTCTTTCACACTCTCCCATCTCTTCGCCGCTTCCACTCTCTTCTCTCATTCTCTTCTACTATCCTCACCCCTCTCATCTCTCCACTCATTCCCCTCTCACTCCCTCTTCTAACCTCTCTTCTTTCTCACCCTCTTTCCCCCTCTCTTCCACACTGTCTTCCCCACTCCTCACTCTACTACAGCGCCTCCGCTTTCTCTCCTGGCTCCTTCCTTTCTCTCTCTCTCTCTCTCTCTCTCTTTCTCTCTCTGTTGCTTCTTTCTGCCTGCGTCCAATCAGTAATGCTCACTGTTGCTTCACACTGAATACCCCGCATGTGCGCGCATGTTTTATTGTTTTACATCCTACCAACATCTAAGGCTATATCAGGACCCATATACGCATGTCTCCACGCATGTCCACACGCATGTCTCCACGCATGTCCACACGCATGTATCAACGCATGTGCATACATGCATGCTGTGACGTCAGTGTTATGATCGGGCAGCCACCTCCCCCCCCCCCCACAGCATTCTGCACCCTACACCTCTGCAGCTGCTCACCACTATGCCCCATCTGCCTCCCCCACCCCCACCCACTTTCCTCTCCCCTCAAGCCCCTCCCTTCACCACTGCCGCCACTCCATCCCAGCATCGTCTTCACCATTCGCCAATAGATACTCACGTACCTCACCGACTTTCTCAGCACAGTGCTCTTCCTCCTCCTCCTCCTCCTCCTCCTCCTCCTCTTCCAACCCTCCAACACCAACCCGCAACCAAACAAACCCACCATGACCACCGCCACTACTATAATACCCCTGTCACACTACGACGTAATGAGCGAACGTGAGCCTAACGTGGTGATATTTCGTCATTTCGTTGATGTACGTTGGATTACGTTATGATGACGTCATAATGACGTTAGACTAACGTCGAGGTACGTCACATTATGTCGTGTTACGTCGAGTTACGTCGATGTTTTGGACATGTTCAAAAGTTTTGACGTAGGTCAAACGTAAGGGTTTACGTTCGCCGTACGTTCTGTTCACGTTCAGCGAACGTCAATGACGTTAAACGGACGTTAGGCTAACGTTCCTCACTACGTTCCACTACGTTCCACTCGTTGACCCACATTAAAACCGGTGGAAACGTCCATGCGGCGTAATGGGAAAGTCTGGAGAACGTCAGGAGAACGTCAGGAGAACGTCAGGAGAACGTCAGGAGAACGTGCATTCAACGTACGTTCAACGTCTCATGACATAGCTAACATCACGTAACGTTCTTCTGGCGATGGAATAACGTTCATAACGTTCCGTGAGCGTCATTACGTTGACCTCTCTCGTTGAATTACGGTATCACTACGCTTTACTGACGTTACGCTCTCGTCCACTACGCTGCATCCACGTTCAACTTGTGCCCAAATTTGCATACTATGCTGAGAAGTTCAACGTTCTTCACGTTCTCCCTACGTCGATGTCGTTACGTCGTAGTGTGACAGGGCCTACCACCACCACGATCACCACTACCACCATCATGACCACCACCACCACTATCATCATAACCACCATCACCACTGTCATCACTAACACCACCACTACCACCATACACCCTCCAGCTATACAGGCAACAGGCACCATCTCTGGATTTCAGCTTGTTTATTTGGGTTGTTTAAATCCTAGCAACATCTAAGGTCCTATCAGGACGGGTACTGACTTGTGAAAGTGCGCACTCATGGTGACTTCATAGTGCTGCCTCACTAGGAAACTAGGCCACCGATACCATGACCTGATACCCTACTCAGTCACATTATATTGATACTGAGCAAAGCAGTCTTTGCCCTATCCAATTACTGCCAAGCGCCAGGCTAGGTAGTGGCAAGTATCAATTTTAATTTAGTCGCGGTTCGAACCCACGACCTTCCGCACGGGAAGCCAGCGTTGTTATCGATTCGGCTACACCGTCTGCAGGATTATCACTATTAGTACTATAGCTAGCAGCACAGCACAGAACAGCATAGAACAGAAAAGCACAAAACAGCATAGAACAGAACAGGCACAGAACAGGACATAACATCATAGAACAGTTCAGAACAGCATAGAAAAGAACAGGACAGAACAGCATAGAACGGAACACGCACAGAACAGGACAGAACAGCATAGAACAGTTCAGAACAGCATATAACAGAACAGCAAGCACAACACAGAAAAACACATAATAGCATAGAACGGAACAGCATAGAACAGAACATCACAGAACAGAATAGAACAGCAAACACAACACAGAAAAGTACAGAAGAGAACAGCCCAGAACAACATAAAACAGGACACCAAGAACAGCACAGAACAACACAGAATAGCACAGAACAGCACACCTGGGTTTGGTCCCATGTTTGTGTTTTGTGTTTGTTGTTGTTTTACGTCATAGCAACATCTAAGGTCATATTAGGACGAATACCGACTTGTGACAGTGCGCACTCATGGTGACTTTATAGTGCTGCCTTACTGGAAGACCAGGCCGCCAGCACCATGACCTGATATCCCACTCAGTCACATTATACTGACACTGAGCCAACCAGTCCTTGTCCTATCCTAATAATGCCGAGCGCCAGGCTAGGAAGCAGCAAGTATCAATGTTTATGTCATTGGTTTGACTCGACCAGGGTTCGAACCCACGACCCCACGATCTACCAACACGGGAGACGGATTGGTCCCATGTCAACAAGCCAACAATCACTGAAGGCCGTTGGACAACTGTCAACAGCTCGGTGTAATCGCATTGCAAAGGCAAATATACCTTCTCCACAGGCCACGCCGCGTCACTCCAAGTGACCCCTTAAAACTAACATTTATCGGGCAGGGCAAAAGGAAAGCATGCCTTCTCACAGTCACAGGCACGTTTGATGGCAAAAGTAGTGGCGTTGAGGAAGGCGCGAGTTTGTTTTCAATCTGTTGCCTCACCCTAATAGCCCTGTCACATTACGATGTTTCTCTCCAACGCGCGTCGACGTGTGTCACTTTTTGCCAAAATGTCGGGAGACGTCTGGCAGCATTATGCGCGCGTTACGCGCGCGTTACGCACACGTCGGTACACGTCGGTACACTTTGATGGACGGCGATGGTCGGCGAGGAACGCCGGCGCGTGTCATGGCACATCGAAAGTTTTGTGCTTGCACAAAACTTTCGACGTCTGGCAACGCGCACCAACGTGTGGGTGCGGACGTTATGGGGACGTTACGAGGACGTGGAGACACGCTAGAGGCACGTTGGAGAGAAACATCATAATGTGTCGAACATCTGGAAATGCACGCACATCAGGAAACGTTAGTCACGCATTACGCCAACGTCCTGCGCATTAAGAGCACGCCGAGAGGACACTGATACCACGCTGGCGCAACGCCGAGACGCACCATGTATAGACGCGGGATGGAAGTTGGTCACGCGCTATCGTATGTCGTGTAACACGTCCGCCGGTCACTAGTGGAGCGCTGGACTAATGCTACAGTGAGCACCATGCACACGCCGCGCACAGCAGAGGCTCGTTGGCACATGTTGCGAGAACCTTTTTTTAAAATTTCAGCACACGTCGACACATGTTGGCCACGCGCTACAAACATGCTGCGCTGAAGTCAAACTCTTTCCCAAACCGCCGAAAAGTTGGACGTGTCTTGACGCGTACAACTTATTTTGCGCATTGGCGGCAAGCCGGTGAGAAGCGTCGTAATGTGACAGGGCCATTACAGAGGGCAATCCTTGAATGGGGTTGTTAGCGTAAACAAGGTTAAAGACACCGAATATGGTCAGTATTGCACTCCCAGGAAATGTTTGGTGTGTTTGTGTGCATGTGTGAAGCCGAGTGTGGGTACGTGTGTGCGTGTGTATGGGTGTGTCTCTCTAACCAGTGGCATTTAGGTGGCACATGGCAAATTCCAAACAAATAATCTTCGCGTTTCTCTACTTGATTTCCGTTTGTAGTTTAAGGTTTTTAAGAGAATACTTGGTATTTGATTCGAACAACACATATGTTAATCGGATTTGGACACCAAACATGCGATATGTGTTTGTTTTGGGGGTTTTACATCGTAGCAAGATCCAAGGTCATATCAGGGCAGGCACTGATTGAGACGAAATCACAACAATAATTGTGAGAACGATTTTCTATTTTAAGGTCACATTTAAATGATTTATTGGTCTATATATGTTTATATATTTATGTATATTTTATATATTTATATATTTATATATTTATAAATTTATATATTTATATATTTAAATATGTATATATTTATATATATATATATCATGCTGCTGCTGGTGCCCCGATATCTATATATAGAGTATATCGATAATAACCTTAACAATTAATTAATAATAGATATATATATATCTATTATATGTATACAGATAGCACATATTGTAGATTAAAAATAACATAATCAAGTGGCGATTCAACGTTTTATGATCAAGTATTAATTACCACGCACGTGTCGACACCGGTACTCTTGTATGGTGATACTGATAGCTCTGTCTTTTTTAATTAACAAAAATAAATAACAAATATATGCATAGCTATAATATCGTCCAATAATAAGCTATGACATTTCACTACACCAGACACAGGACTCTAAACACACAGTGATGCAGGCCTACAGGATATATAGATCAAACCAAACAATAGTGATATCATTCCGGTATTATGCTCTTTCCTTCTTCTGGACAAGCGCCATGCCTGAATAGGTAGATCGGGGAGTTCGGTTCCTGGTCGAGTCAAACCAATGACTTATAAAATTGATACTTGTCGCTTCCTAGCCTGTGTCTCGGCATTAATAGGATACAGGTAGGATTGGTTAGCTCAGTGTCAGGAGAATGTGACTGAGTGGGATATCGGGTCATGATGCTGGTGGTCTGGTCTCTCAGTTTGGCAGCACTATAAAGTTGTCAATGGTTGCACACTGCCACAAGTCGGTACCCATCCTGATATGACTTTAGATGTTGCCAGGACATAAAACTCCAACAACCATGTTTCTTATGCATGCTGTACTGGGTCTAAAACACTTCCAACCTGCTGGTATCTGGCGGGTCAGTGCAACACAATGACGCTGACTGCCACTGGCAGAAGTGAAGAGCTCAATAATCACTACGCGGCGGTGGGCGGGTGTGGGTGTGGGTGTGGGTGTGGGTGTGGGTTTGGGTGTGGGTTGGGGGTGGTGGGGGGAATGAAAAGGGGTTGGGGGTTCAACAAGCATCTGTGGGTACCCTGAATGCCCCAGATGCTGTTATACAGCCACTAATATCGTTCACACAACTCTATCCCATTCTCCGCTAGGCGGCGCTGACAGCTTGGACTTTGTCGACACCTGGAGCTGGAGGATCAAGGTCTTAGCTGCGGAGCCCAGCGAACAGCCGAGCACGCCGTCCTGAACCCTCGCCCGTCCCCGTCACACCCACTTGACCCTTTACACAAAGTGAATTAGGCCAGATTACCTCGCAGGGCCCGCAGCATCTGCATCGCGAGGCAAGCACTAAACCCTCCCCCTCAACCCACCGCCGCCGCCCCCGCTGCTGCTCGTCACGCCCTCTGGCGTCGGCCACCTGCGACACATTACCCGCGCAATGCGCCGGCGCGCTAATCAAATCCCACTGGCCAATCAAACCTCACCAAGCCTCCCCGCAAAAAAAAATCATATCCGTGACCACTCATCGCATGGGACGCCGGTCAAAGAGAGATTTGTCGGTGGTGCAAGTTTTGTGCGCCATTAATCAATTAGCCTTGGATGTGAGTATGTGTGGTGGGTCGGGGGCGGTGCGTGGGTGAGTGCGAACGTGGTCTGTAGCTCTTTATTTAATGGGGGCGGGGCGGGGCGGGACACAAGCACCTTAATCCCTCCTCCACCCCGTGGGTGTTCGGGCACGTTAATTAGCCGCGGTGCAACGCCCACAATGGCGCCCAACTGGCGCGCAGAACTTGTCGTCTGCTCGACTTGGTTACGGACATGGCCGACGCGGGTTTATTGAGAAGCGCATGCGCGGAGAGGGGCGTTACTCGGGCATGACGTTTTGTTGTGAGAGGTATTTTTTTTCTGTGCCCGTTTGTGTGTGCGTGTGTGTGTGTGTGTGTGTGTGTGTGTGTGAGTGCGGATTGCTTCAACGACGCTAAAGCTGCATAGCCCTAGGAAAGCATCACATTTTCTAAACTAAAACACTTAACCTAGATTTGATCATGAATACATATCCAACTTAGATACTGGTGCACTTGTTAAATGTCATTAACGGAATATTAAGTCAATTTGAATGAACTTGTTAGTGTTACTGCTGATGCTTTATGGCGTCGATTATTTCAGTTTGCAAACCACAGTAGCTTAGCATGTCTTCACTTAAAATATCTTAAAAGTGAGCCATTAATACTCAAATTTATATCTACTTATGGCAAGGTACAACATAAAGATTAACCTAAATATATTTATCTAGAACGATATGGCTGAATCTCAAAACCATCAGACTATACCTCTTTAATGTCCCCGTCACATACACGCTAGTGGACGTAGTTTAATGGAGGTGAACATAGTGGAGGCTAACATGGTTCAAACGTGGTGTAAGTACGTTAAACTACGTTGAAATATGTTAAGGTACGGCAGGTTTTGTTACAGATAAATATGTTATGGTACGGATAAATACGCTATGGTATGTTCAACTACTTTCAACTATGTCCACTAATGGCTATGTGACCGGGGCTTCGTCCAAGTATGCTAGAGTATGCAAATTCAGCCTCTAAAGTAGCACTCCTTTGAACATGTCCAAAAATGTAATGTCACAGCTCACCCACTTTATTACCAAGTTAACATCATGGACAAGTACGGATGCCGGTACATTCAACTACGTTCAACTACGTTCACTAACGGCTATGTGGCCAGGGGATTCGAGTGTTGCGTGACGGTGTGAGAAGTATACTGAAATGACGCACCGATTCAGCAGTCGAATACAGTAAAACCACTCTAACCGAACATCTCCATAGATCGAGGACTACCCTATATCGATCGCTTTATTTGGGTCCCAAACGATAGCCCATACAATACCATTGTAACAATTTTTAAAAACTCCCTAAACCGACCACCTCTCTAAATGGACTATTTAAAGTCGGTCCCATGGTCAGTCGATTTAGAGAGGTTTTACCGTGCACTGTATCCGACAGAGATGTCTACTAGATACTATAGGAATGTTTATATGTTGGAGATATATGCTCTGAATACACATATTTCATATATAATCTGACAAAGCGCCAGTTATTTATAGTTATTAGAAGTGTTCATATCTGAGTCACCCGAATCACACAATGCGGGAACCAGTGACTTAACCCAAAGTTTTGTTTGTTGTTGTTTTACGTCCTAGCAACAGCTAAGGTCATATCAGGATGGGTACCGACTTGTGACAGTGCGAACTTATGGCGACTTTATAGTGCTGCCTCACTGGGAGACCAGGCCACCAGCACCATGACCTGATATCCCACTCAGTCACATTATCCTGACACTGAGCCAACCAGTCGTTGCCCTATCCTGATAATGCCGAGCGCCTGGCTAGGAAATGAAAAGTATCAATTTTGAAGTCATTGGTTTGACTCGACCATGGTTCGAACCCACAAACCCATGGGTTCGGCTCCCCCGATCTCCCAAAACTGGAGACGGATGCTCAACTCATCTCATTCGGCCATCCCGTCTGGTAAACCAAAAGTAGTTAAGCTGGCAAAACTATCGTTAAGATAATGAACTTGCATGTGCTTTGCTTGTTTTCATTATATTCTCCCCCACCTCGACTCATGTGTTCATTGATTCGCATATATACTGTCACTGCGTCGTAAAACAAATGACTGAAGGCTGCACAAGCCTCGTTCTCGACTGGGACAGTTCACGTGTGATTGAGGTCTGTAAACCCATCGCTCTGCCACTCAGGGGCCTGAGGTTGTCTTACATTCTTTGGTCCCGATCCAATGGTGACTGTTGGCTCTGATCGCAGTCGGTGTCCCCCCCCCCCCCCCCCCCCCCCCAATTACCCACCGGGCGCGGTGGCCGAGTCGGTAGAGCGTAGGCCTCGCGTGCGGGAGATCGGGAGTTCGGTTACCGGTCGAGTCAAACTAATGACTTATAAAATTGATACTTGTCACTTCCTAGCCTGGCGTCCATCATTAATAGGATATGGAAAGGACTGCTTAGCTCAGTGAGATAGTGAGTCATGGTGCTGGCGGCATGACCTCCCAGTGGGGCAGCACTATGGCGTCACCATGTGTGCGCACTGTCACAAGTCGGTACCCATACTGATATGACCTTAGATGTTGTCAGGACGTAAAACAACCAACCAACCCCCATGACCCTGAACACTACACTACGCACACTCACTCACAACTGGGCTCCGCGAACCAAGCCGAGTTGTCTCTTGTCCATTCCCCCAAAATTAAATTAAATTCCCTCTGAACATTGAAAGCCATCAGACTCCTAGGTTAACTGTTCAATAACAGGATGAATTTCCCACATTAAACTCTTCGGATTTTACAGCAGCAGTGAATCGCTAATGAAACTGGTATTGCTAGTATAGCATTTTGCTATAACAACAAAAAGAACAAAACAAATTCAAGAAAATCTATGTTATTTATGTATTTACCATGACTATGATACACAACATATTCAATGAATGCTAAATACAGATGGCATCTCCCTTATGTTCAAAGACACCTCCATACGTGAGACTGTCTCTTACAAGATTAAGAGAGCGTGCGTGAAATAGTAATGGTTCGGTAGAAATAACTAACAAAACGCCTGTTAAAAAAAACACTTAAAAAACTAACAACAACAAACTATTCTTATAAATGAATACATTTTCAGTTCAATGGAGCGTGCGACATTTAGTGAAAGACAACTGTGGTCACTAAATGTATCAATAGCCGTTATTTACCGCCTATTGCACTTTTAGACACCACTTTTTGTATTTAAATATATACCAAAAAAACATGAAAAAAGAAAAAGATCTTATTTTAGTTAAATTTTCTCCATAGGCAGACGACAATTTGTGAACGTAGAAAAGCATCTCCATGGTGACCTTATCTTGCACTCATGAGC
Source organism: Branchipolynoe longqiensis (assembly GCA_030323885.1). Classification (NCBI taxonomy): domain Eukaryota; kingdom Metazoa; phylum Annelida; class Polychaeta; order Phyllodocida; family Polynoidae; genus Branchipolynoe; species Branchipolynoe longqiensis. The sequence goes on along the minus strand of JASIRB010003547.1, from coordinate 37,286 downwards.
TAGCAATGCCGTCTCGCTCTGTTGGCGTCTCCCCCCCCCCCTCTACCGCCCCCCCACATCACTCCACATCACCCCCCCCCCCCATACACACACACACACACGCACCCCACCCGAACCTGATAACGCCCCAGTAGCAGCCACACGCATGCGCCGGCACGTTTCCGCACACACTCACCAGGTGGCGTCTGTGATGGTGATCGGGCGGATCCCAAATTAGGGCGCTCACAATGTATTAACGCGGGTGGTTTGGATGGGGGGGGGGGCAATAGGGACGGGGGTTGTGGGGAGGGGAAGTTTGGGGTGCCTTTATGGGGGTGGGGGGGGGGAGGTCGGGGTTTGAGAGTAAGGGTAGAAGCAAAGAGCAGGCCCTAAGCTGGTACAATGTTGCGCACTCACATCCGGTAGATGGCGTGGGGGTGGGGGACTGAGGGGAGTGGGAGTGGGGGTGGGGGTGATGGGGTGGGTGGGATGATGGGGTCCGGAGGCCACCCTCAATGGCCAATTAAATTAGGGACCAGACTTTGCAAAGTATGCAGCACACTTCAAGGGGGTCACAATGCCGACAGTCCAACTTATTAATATTACAATAATTACCACATGCCTGCTAAACCACGAACTAACCAGTAAGGGTATATGGTACTGGTACAATGCAAGCTTCCCATATGGGAGGTTGGTGGTTCGATTCCAGGGGGCTTTAAAACTGGCAATTTGCACTAAAATCATTTGGTGCAAGTTGGCTTAGTATCAGGGTGTAATGCGACTGAGTGGGATAATGTGTCATGGTGCTTGGTAGTATGGTATATCTGTCGGGTAACATTATGAGCCTGCTAGCAATGCACTGCCACAAGTCGGAACTCATGTTGATATCACTGGGATGTCAAATCTTTATTGCTCACAGACTCACGCCTGAGAACTATCAATATATTTCCTTCTCCACCAGAGAAGAAACCTCACGAATTGTCGGCTCCAGTGTCAAGATGGAGCATTGGCGATAATAATAGACACTTTACATATTTACTAATATTTACTTAGTTTTTATACTTCATACATATACATACATATATACATATATATACCCATATACATATATACATATATACATATATATACAAATATATACATATATACATATGTACATATATACACATATATATACATATATACACACATATATCTACATATATTTATACATATCTATACATATATATACATTATATCTACATATATATATGTAGATATATATATGTATATACATATATACATATGTACATATATATACATATATATACATATATATACATATATACACACATATATCTACATATATATACACATATCTATACATATATATATATACATTATATCTACATATCTATGCATATACACATAGAGTAGAGAAAGGTGGTGGTGGCAGACTCCAGGATAAAGATGACAAATAAGACAAATTGGTCACGAATGAGCAGGATTTTCTTCCACAGACTGTCAGAATTGGTCAAGAGTTGTTAGTGAGATGGTTAGTATGTCGTAGTGGCACCAATGTGGTTCAATTAGTACATAATCAGATAGCGTGTTTACGCGAGCAACATATCCAAAGTACAGTCAAACCTCTCTAAATAAACCGACCATGGGACTGACTTTAATTGATCCATTTAGGGAGGTAGTCGGATTAGGAAGTTAGAATATCCTTACAATGGTATTGTTGGGACCGAAATAAAGCGATCGATATAGGGGAGTGGTCGATCTGTGGAGGTGGTCGGTTAGAGAGATTTTACTGTACTTGGAAAAGCACATCACTTTTCTCTATATAAAATTCAGAATAAACACACATCACACACGCATTCACTTAAAGGTATTTAAAACGCATGCTAATTAAGCTATTTTGAATCACTGTAAATTGTAATGTATTTGAAATCCGTGCAAATTATACTGATATGGTAGCGTGCTTTTTTGTTAATACAGCCCATGCTCTGGGGGATAATTAACCTGAATGGAAAGTAGATCTGTGCATGTACTCACGGTAAATAGTGATTCCTTTTCCGAGCCGAACCTAAAGAGATCAAATAGAGGTTAAGTAATGGTTGTCCGCACTAGAGTGAGTACTACTGTAAACATGCCGACTACACCTTATACAAAACGGGGTGCCTTGACCTGACACTCCCGAGCTGACAGCTTGTGTTGATGGCTAAGCCGCTGCGCAAACAGTTTGACCCTATTAAGTAAATCACTGAGTGGGCACACCGCTCTACACATCCGGATCCACCACCTGTGACTCCTGGGGGGGGGGGGGAGGCGAGTGGCCGATCGCTGCAGTGTGGTTGCATATTCCGTGCGACACATGACAAGGTCAGTGGGAGCAGAGAGGTCAGTTGGACGCTTAAGGCAGACGACACTTGGTGTCACATTAAAAAAAGAGGACCTTCACAATCCATGCATTATATTATCAATAGCACCAACTTCCAAGCTATACTTGATGGGAAGACGGAAGTATTCCCAGAGTTTGTCGGCCTGGGTCAATCTGATATCATTTCTATCATTGAGATTAATGAGAACGACACATACACACATACACAAGTGGCCTTACTCATACACATATATACACATACACAAGTGGCCTTACTAAAACACATGTAGTACTCTGCATTGACCTCTCACGGAAGTGACCACAGAGACAGGTAGGCATGGGTAGTGTGTTGATATCAGGGAGCCTAGGTGGTGTAATGGTTAGCACACTGGCCCAGAATGCAAAGAGATGTGGGTTCGAGTCCCGCTCTAGGCGCAATATTTCCCATTCTCATCACCCCCATGACACTAGGTCCATGACCAGGATCCTGTACAAGCTACGCGCTGCATGGTTGTTAAACCTAACCTGTGTATGTATGTGTAAGTGCATTGCCTATATGTATGTAATTATAAGTACCCAGCGGCTCGCCTCTGGGATTTAAAAAGACGCAGCGCGGAGGAAGATGCGCCATGCGCCTGCCCCGTCCATCACCCTTATCATCAAAGGCGGGAGGTGGGGGGGAGGGGAACAGCCCCCGGGAGCTGTCAGCCGGCGCGGAGCCCGGCCGGCCCGCGGCGGCGAAGCACGACGGCGCGCAACCGTCCGTGTCGCCATTAAGATAAGGCGGGGGGAGGCAACGGCCCCTCTCTCCCGCCAGCACTTCCCAACGGCTCGCCACTCGGCAGCCAGAGCGCATCCAACTCACACAGGTCAGAGCTGCTCTGCCCTAGCGCGTTTTCCGTATCTCACGCCATCATGGCGGAGAACGAGCTTGACCTCTCCCACCCATCCCTCAGGACATTGGGGGAGGGGGGGGAGGGCGTGCCGCCCACCGGCGTGCCGGCGCGCCACCCTCTTCCCTCGGCAGGTACTGGGTTCAATGCCCACATTTAACTTTACCTATTGATTGTTAACATGGCCGCGCAATTTGCGGGACTACACCATTGACGTTAACTGACCGCGCAATTTGCTTGCGTTACATCACTATGTTCTTTGACTTTATCTCACCGCGCAATTTGCTTGCATTGCATTGTTACTGTCATTTGGTTTAATCCATTGTCTCGCTCTGCGCCCATTGGGCAGCGCGCGTGCCTGCTGCACAGGTGATTGACATTTCGCGCTTTGATTTCATCCTGTAGTCAGACTTTAATAAAAAAGTCCTTTAATCCCTCCGAGCGTCCTGTGTTCTATTTAAGTATTAAATAACCATTTAAAAGACTTACAATTCCAGGGGGACGAGTGTAGTAGTCTGCACTGACCTCTCAGGCAAGTGACCACATATACAGGTAGGCATGGGTAGTGTGTTGATATCAGGGAGCCTAGGTGGTTTAATGGTTAGCACACTGGCCCGGAATGCAAAGAGATGTGGGTTCGAGTCCCGCTCTAGGCGCAATATTTCCCATCTTGATCACACCCATGACACACATATACACACATACACAAGTGGACTTACTCATACACATACACAAGTGGCCTTACTCATACACATATATACACATACACAAGTGGCCTTACCCTTGGGGCGGGGCCACCTTCTGTAGCCGTTTCAGTTTCTGCAGCGCCTCGTCCCGGTCCTCGTGGGCCACCCGCAGCCGGCCCAACATGGCGTCGTCACGCGTTCTTTGTGCGCGGTAGATTTCCTCCACCAGGTCTGCGCAGGGGCAAGGGTGACAAGGACAGTGGGAGGGGGTAGGGTGAGTAAGTGGAGTAAACAGTTATTGAGTTAGCTTCGAAAACGGGACAATTATTCGATTTGTGTATCGTGCATGGAACACTTCTTTGTGAACGGATGAAAAGTATATGTTAACAATAAATAATATGTGGGATATGAGTTACGCAGATATAAATACTGAGAATCATACACACACATATAAAATTCCTCCAGTGTGTGTGGCGCGAGGGGTGCCATCCGTATACAACTCCCCGACAGCTGGGGGTGGCGGGGGGCATTCCAACAAGTGCCGATGGAGGAAGTAACAAAGTATATATGTTCCCCTAGCATTTATACTTGTATAATGCGTTATACATCACACACATATATATAATTGTACAATGCGTTATACATCATATATATAACATATATATGTGTGTGTGTGATGGATAACGCATTATACAATTATAAATGCTAGAGGAACATATATACTATATATATATACCTGTGTGTCTTTAATAAAAATTTCCATAATTTCATAATAGATCACATAATTAAAATATTACATTAAAGGGGGAAGACAACAAATATAATAGTTAGGTTTGGAGAGACTCATACTATACATAGTCATGCTATGGCTGGTCAAAAAGTCCCACCAACAATTATTTGTTTAATTCCAGGCGTTAATATTACTATTTATATGAAACCTTTCTATATTGATTTATATGTATTGGCATACACCCCGCACCTGCAAGCTTGTGCGCTGGGCGGCCGTGGCGGGGCAGTTACAGGAACCTGGAGACTATTGGTCTTCACCGGAGCAAGTAAAGGGGCCGCTCCCCCACAACTTCCAACAGTCACCTCCCCATCTCGGCTCAGTTGGTCCAAAGCTTTCGCTTTAATTTGTATTTTAAGTCAATAAAAGGTAGGTCTATTAGGGGCCAGCAAGAGTACTTATCCAACCCAACTACTGTGTTCTGCGACTATGTCATAACTAATACTATATACATATTTATATATGGTATTTTGATTATATGAATTCTGTGAATATAAACCAAAGACAATATATTATACTGGTTTTCTCACCTCCATATGGGAAACTTGTATTCTGCTCATTATCGCCCTACTTTACACTAGTTCCTGTAAATGACACGGTGGCGCCACCTATGAGTATGAGTTGATCCACTGGGAACAAGTCACTCAGTGGCAAACTTCACTCACTTCATTGGGTCAGTAGAGCATAGTAGTAGTACTAGAAGGAGGACATTTGACTCAGGTGTGACTCAGGTACCAGACTGTGTGGGTCTGGTTTTATGCACGGCTCTAACTGAGCCGATTCCACTTGCTATCCGGACCGCACTTCGTCCACACCTCTGTCTATCTCCTCTCTGCTGGCCATGCTCCTCTTTGATATTGTCTGAAAAGAGTTCCAGGAGGGGGAGCCCACCACCATTTCACTTTCTACTCTTACTCTATCCGTGTTTTTGGCTCGCTGGCTGGTCACCATAGAGCAAATAGACACATCCTTTGACTCAACTCTCCTCATTTCTCTTTCCTATACTCTACCCTTTTTTTCTTCTCCCAGGCTTACTTCTCCCCCTGATCAAGGGAGTTGTTTGCTTGGGTGGGGCCCTTTAGCTTATCGTTTCTCTTGCTTTGTTCTTGTTTCTGGAACCGCTGGACCCACCTTTACCCGTTGCTTCCTCCTAAACCCTTGTTGCTGTCGACTGGATACGAGTGCTCTGCTACTGACGGACCAGAGAGATTCGGGGCCGCCCCAACACTTCGCCGTTTTGAATGTTGTAAAGACATCCCCAGCTTCTACAACCATCCCACCGAATATTAATCTTCAACCAAAGATTGGACCGATTTATCGGGGCCTTTCTATAATGCTGCAGTTCTGCAGCCGGTAACCATTGTAAGGTTACGAACCACCCCAAAAGCAAGCAAGAGCCGATTAGATCAGACTGACTGTTGTAGTCGACTGTCCCGTGTATGGGTGCGCGCATAGAGTCGAATAAAGACTATTCTGTTGGTGCTGACTGACGAGAGTTGTGAATAGATATGCAACTACGTGTTTAGCTTTGTTCAAAATGTCCATTTCTCTTTTCTTGGGATATTAATTTATTATTATATAATCGTGAATCATTGAGTTCATCCAAGCTTATTATACCCTGCTGCCACACTATGTTACTCTTGATACTCACTGACAGCTTGTATAAAATGTAATTGCTCATGGTTGGAAACCCACTTCCTTGACGTTGAGAAACTGCTTTATTCAAACCAATAAAATAATATAACAAAAAATACTTGTTTATAAACATTTTCTTTAAAGGGTGGCATTCAGCAATATTTTTTTATTAAGAAATAGCATTGGGAGATAGCGATCCAATACTGATTTAGAAAGCCATAAGCCTGTACCCTGATCTCTACAGGACTTTAAACTCCCAGATTGGTCACCTTCAATGTTGCCAAAATACAATGATCGGACAAATACAAAAATATAGATTAAGGTGGGACATGGACTACCAAGTAGAATCATTCCAGGATTAATCAATATCTGTACTGACCTGCTATCTTCTCAGTTTTCCCAGCTCCCAACGCGGCTTCCTGTGTCTTGACAGCGATCCTCAAAGATCCCAGTTCTCTGTCACCATCTGTCAATTTTGCTTGAAGCTATAGAAGGAAAATCTTCTTTTAATGCATGCGTGAATAGGAATATTTGTAAATACAATCAAAGCAAATAAAGCCATAGCATATAGGTAATTTAATATAGGGATAGTCCCATTACAGATTCAATGGGTAAGTGAATGTTGACACTGGATGTTTATTTTAAAGAAGGTACAACTAGAAGCCTATGGGTTAATGCGGCTATATGTGAGTGCTGTAAAATGTAGAATAGCACATATTTACCTTTCAGAATTACGTGTCTAATGATTATATTGTAAATACATCAAGAATTATTTAGTTAGCTAAACCAACTGATCGATCTGTAATTTAGAATTTTAAGGGGGATTTGATCATGCATATATTCCTGTTGTTTTCGTTTGTTGAGGTTAGCTTTGTTTTTAAATTATGTTTATTTTGACAATGGAACTTAGATATTGATGCTTTTTTTTTATTGCTAAGGAAAGTTGGTCCAGATTTTGTGATGTACAAGGTGTCGACGTAGGATTACACCATCTAGGTACACATGCTCATGATGTGTAGGCCTATTTAAAGCTGCACAGTCCGATTGTTTTCAGGTTCTCGCTTTCTTTTTAAATAAATACATTAGGTTGATCGCTATAATCTACTTTACTTTACATTTAACTAACTTAAAAGCTGCATGCCTTCATGATGCGACATCTGCGTTCAATCATGAGGCTAACCTGGAAGGACAAAGTGACAAATAAGGAAATACTCGAACGGACGGGGCTGCCCTCTATGGAAGATCTTCTGATCAAAAAGAATCTCCGGTGGACTGGACACCTCATGAGGATGTCATCAGACAGGCTACCAGAGCTACCTATTCTCAACTGTCTTCTGGTTAGAGAAAGAGAGGGCGCCCTCATCCAAAAAAAACTATTTATACTGTCCATAGCATGTAAGCCTGGGTACCCAGGCTTGTTTTCAATGCTGGCCACCTGTAGTTTTGGTGTTGTCTTACCAAGCAGTAGCTCCTGATAAGTTATTTGATTGTCTGCATTTCAGTAGCAGATAGATAGTCTGTTGGTATGTTTAGTAGTCTATGTTAGTTTTTTTGGGGGTCCTCTTGGCATTGTATTTTTGTTCTATTCTTATTACTATGTTAGTTGTTTTCTTAAGGTTCTATGTTAGTGTTTTGGGGTTTTCTTGGGAGATTTCCGCTTTTACTTAATTCTATACTACCTATTTATTATTCCATAGCCTGTACTAAGGTTAGTTATGTTTGTTTGAATTTGATTTGACTTATATTGTTGTTAGATATGTTATCTGGCTTTTATATTTCTGGTTGTCCCGCCCTGGGCTGTCCAGTTGGGGGCAGTGACATATCACCTGCCACCTTGTGGTGCAGTTCAGTTGGGGTTTCCAGTTTTTATTTTGCACAGATATTTTTTGTATGTTTTTAGGTCAGGGATTTGTCTTTCTTTCACCATTTGGGCATTCCATGCCTTGGCGGCATGGAATGCCGCCAAGGCATGGAATGCCCAAACGGGCAATGGACAATGGCATGGCATGGAATGCCCAAACGGGCAATGGAATCTCTGGTTCAAGGACACCATCAAGAGAAACCTGAAACTGAGAGACATTAATTAAGACCGACTCATGGACATCACTCTCACAGCAGAGAGCTAAATGGAAAGCGGCAGTCAAGTAATGAAAGCAGTCTTTGTCGCATCGCGACCGACAGCATGATGATGATGAAGTAACTTTCATCTTATTCTTAAATGACAAACTTTTGATATATTTAGAGTGCAAAGATGCCAAATTAATTTTGGCGTCCACGTCATATCGCGGATAGTGACACCATCGTCTTCAGTAGTAATAGGCTCTATTAAATTGACTGTGCATTCCCTTCTAAGTTATATGCAGCAACAAATGCTTACTAATTGTACCAGTATCTGTGTTTAAAGTTGCATAGTCCGATGGTTTTGAATTTCTGTATTTTTTTCTGAGATAAATATATTAGATCGATCACTAGTATCTACTTTACATTAGTTCAAAGTTACTTTTATTTTAAATGGTAAACTTTTTAGATATTTTGAGTGCAAACATGGAAAATTTGTTTTGGCAAGTTTGCCAAAACTCTGACACCATAGACTTCTGCACTAACAGGTTCTGACTCAGTATTGCCTTCTACGCAGAAACAAATGCTTGATAAGTGCATCAGTATCTAAGTTAGATATGTCAAACCAAATCTAGATAATTGGGCTGGTTTTGAAAATTTGATATTTCATGGGACTATGCAGCTTTAACATGTAGGATTGAATCTACATATTTGTTTTGGTTTAGGTAAGTATGATGCTGCGCCTAGAGCAGGATCCAAACACACACTACTTAATATTCCGGGGCTAGAGTGCTAACCATTACACCACCTATGCTCCTTGATGGAATCATCCTATCCATGCCCATATTCACGGCCACCTGTCTATCTGGCTCTTTGAATGAGAGCTCAATGCAGATTACAACACTGTCCTCGAACTATGCAGCTTTAACAAGAACAAGAATGCAAGCCGACTCTTACTTGTTTATTGAGAGTCTTTGACGCATCCAGGTCTGACAACAACATTGAGATCTGCCGCTGTTGTTCCCTGTTGATCGATGCCACTTTAATCCCATTGGCACCGCCCACTGAGCTGTCCACTACCGCCGTGGCGCCACCCACGACGGAACTAGCCACGCCCATCGCACTGGCCTGTGCGGGTGGCGCCACCTGTGGGGTGGTGGCGGCGCTCGTCGCCTGATGAGGTTGTGTCAGCTGCGCATTGTTCAACAGCACCACAGGCTGGCCGGCAGTACTGCTGGGGGCGTGGCCCTGGAGAGGAACGGTGGGCGGGGCCACCATGTAAACCCCGCCCACCTGCGGCTGGGCTAGCTGCGCCGGGGCGGAGTGCGTCACGGGAACCCCGGGGGCGGAGCCCGGCGTCACCACCCCGCCCGGCGGTACCACCATCCCCGGCATCAGGACGCCCGGGTTCCCGGTGTACACGCCGGGCGGAAAGGCGCCGTACACGGGCGGGTAGAAGGCCGGGTGCGGGTTGTACGACGCCCCGGGGTAAGGACCGCCCTGGTAGCCCGCCGGGTAACCCGGGTAACCCGGGTAACCCGGGTAGAAGAAGCCGTGGTCACGTGCCGCGTCCCTGTGCTGGTCACGTGACTGATCTGGCGGGCTGTGACTCCTGTTGCGTCGGTTCGCGTGTCGGACAGCGTCCCCCTGGCGGAGGCTGCTCAGCGAGTCTGGGACGAGAAAAATATTTATATACCGATTGTCGGCTACACTCTTTAACATATATATATATATTAGTAGAAAAGTAAAACATAATATATATAAATACTATTACTATATATATATATATAGTATATTCTTTGCTTCAAGTTAAGGTTGCACAATCCAATGAAAGCATATTATTTCTTAAACCAAAGCGCTTGCCTAAAGGGTAAATTCCTTACACGCGGCATGCGGTATGCGAATGCGACGAAAAATCGAAATGCCTTGAAGCCTATGGGCTACATTCCTTACACGCGGCATGCGAATGCAAATGCGACAACTCGATCGGTCCATGTGGCAATCGGTGCGGCATGTGGCATGCGGTATGTGAATAGAAATGTCAGTCGCACTTGTCCATTAGTCTTAGACGAGGAGAGGCGACTGAGCATTACGGAATGGTCACACACAAGGGTGCAGAGGGGAAACATATGGTAGTGGTGGTGGGGTTCGGGTTGACGCATGCCGCATGTAAGGAATCATGCCATTCGCATGCCGCATGCTGCATACCGCATGTAAGGAATGCGCGCTTAAAGCTGAATAGTCCAGTGAAAACGTCTAATTTTCAAAACCAAAACAATTATCTAGATTTGATTCTACACATTTAACTTAGATACTGGTGCACTTATAACATATTTGTCGCCACATAAAAGGGAATATTGAGCTAATTTGATAGAAGTCTATGATGTCAACAGTTTTGGTATGCTTGCAAACATTAATTGTGCATGGTTGCGCTTGAAATATCTCAAAAGTTAGCCATTTGTAATGAAAGTTACTTCAAACAAAAAGTAAGGTATATTATAATGATCAATCTGGTAGTAGTATTATATTTATCTCACAAAACGAGAGAAACTCCAAACCATCGGACGATGCAGCTTTTAATTTGGTCCTACATATTCAACTTTAGTACTGACCTATTTATTTCTACATTTATTGCTGCATAGAAGTAGTAAATCAATTTAATAGAACCTGTCACTGTGGCAAGCAGTAATCTTTTGCATGCTTTCACTTTTAATATATCCAAAGCTGGCCATTTATCATCTTGGTTACTCCAAATTATGAAAGGTAAAGTATAATATAATGATCAACCACATAATTAGTTCCTGAGAGGGAACGCATGGGCAAAGCCTTTTTTCTAGAATTATTATATATTACTAGATCCTTGAATATTATTATATATTATCATATATTATTTTTCTTTTATATTATACAATATACAATATATATATAATATATATAATATATATAATATATATATAATATATATATAATATATGTAATATATAATATATATAATATATATAATATATATAATATATATAATAATATAATATATATAATATATATATAATATAATATAATTTAAATATATTACCATATTATTATTAGTTATTGAACAACAGAAGACATATGTAGCTGGATTGAGTAGACACTCTGGCTGGCCCAAAAGACTAGAGTTCGGAAACAAATGTGTCCACTAGAGGGGACCACCGTTGGACGCTGGAGAAAGCGCGCCAAACCACTACCTCTGAGCAGACCGGCTGCGCTCCAGGCTGCTGCTGTAACGATATGAAGGTCGCGGGTTCGAATCCTAACTGCGACAAGCAAACTAGTAAAACGGTTCCATCCTAATAATATTCGTATAAATGCTTGATACCACACATATTATAATACATATATTATAGATATGTATATAACATCTATTAAAGTAATACACAATATTCACAATGCATGCGACATCTGATGGCGATGCCGAACACTATGGTTGTGGGACCGTTTCCACAGCGCATACAAAAGCTATGGAAATTACTCAATTTCAAATGCATGTATGTCAGTCAAATTTTGGGATATTTTGAAAATTCCAAAAGTATATTGCTTTTAGGTCATTGGAGCTTCCAAGAAAAATAAAATTGTCATGTTTGGACCCTTTTGAAAATTTTAGGAGGGTACCAAACTAGTCAAGTCACTATTAATACACAATAGTCACAATGCATGCAACATCTGACGGCGGCGACGAACACTACGGTTGTGGGACCGTTGCCACATCGCATGCGGGTGAATATTGTGTATTATATAATAGATATTATATATCACAGTGGTATCCTTTATTATGCCGACATTTCTTACAAGCTAGCATTTTACTCCCAGACTGATCCTAGAAATACCACCACTGGTGATACCACCCCACCTTCATCAGCTGTGGTGTTTCCCCTCTAAGTGGCGCCTCCCATGCAGTGTCCATCTCCACCATAGCTTTCTTCTAATACTATTAGCCAACAGGGGTTTTGTTGAGGCTTTTCTCTTTCGGAGGATGTTTTGAGTCGCTAAACTAAATCCCCTGTATCGTGTTGACTTGAGGCAAATACAAATTCACACCCAAAAGAACACGCCTTCTCACAATATCAGGTGTTTTCCATTTGATATTGCCCTTTCAATGACCAGTAATATGAATAAGCAATGCTTAGTACTGACCCCCGCTAAATGCTCGGAGAATTATTGATTTATTTATCAACACGAGTATATTATTAACCAATCACCATCGTCCACCCTGGTTGCTGCGTAGCGAAGTTCGGCGAGCAATTTCCGTTTCCGTTTGCTGGATTTTGATTATTCAACATGAGTATACAAATGGCGGTCCCACCATATAGGGCTATTTCCGTTTCCGTTTGCTGGACTTTGGTGATTTCATGTTCCACTTCTATGAGTCTGGGTATTGTTTATGTATATATATATATACATGTGTTAGTCATTACCCTCCCCCTTGGGGGGTCGGTATCAAACCCCATTACGCTAGCCTTAGTAATATTAGCTGTTTAGTGTTGGTGCCATTCAGTAATCCCCAAGAGTGCGACTACTCAGGTGAATGCAGGAGGTACAAACTTAGAAACAACTACCCCCCCCCCTTTCCCGCCTCCCACCACCCCGCACCCACCAAGCTCCCAACAAACCCTCCCACAAATGGGGTTGACGGATGACCTATCACATATCAACAGTCGTTAGATGCATTGCATCATCTATATTTTATGTAATACCAAAAGTAAGTGGAACCATGTGGACCTGTTCCCTCCGTCGCCCACACCCACCTCCACACACACACGCACACACGCACACACACACACACTGCCCGCTCCATCAGTGCCAAGCGTATCTTCGAGTATTAACTGTTAACGTTTCATTAGGAATAATGGAATTTTTACGTAGGCGTAGCCACACTCCGCCCCCCTCCCTTCCTCCCGTCGCCCCGTCCCCCCTCCTCACACTCCCCAACCTCCCCCCTCCCTCCCCCCCACCCCCTCCCCCACCCTCTTTGTCATACTTTGTCAACGTCCGAGAGCGGCGGCCAGCGACACTAGCGCCGCCATCGGAGGCGGGCGCAAACAGCGGCGGGTATTTGATACGATGGCTGGGCGCTGGGCGCCCGGTCTATCGGTATAAAGTGGCCGGGGTGAGGCACGGCACAGGCCGACTACACGGTCAACAGGAGTCGGCTATCCCCAAACACGATTAGGTCCACACAGCCCCTCCACACACACCCAACCCACCCCCTCACACACACACAACCCACCCCCCTACCATCCGCCAAAAACGCCACCATTACCCTGCCCTTTCCCACTCGATTCATCGCCGACAAATAATATAATAACCAACGCGCTACCTTGCCGCGCTATGCACGCTGGGAGTCAGGACGTTGCCAATGATTAGTGTGTGTGTTATTAGGTTGCTGTTAGGAAGTTTCTGTGTGTGTGTGCCTGTGGCTGTCTGTGTGTGTGTGTGTGTGTGTGTTTGTAAGCGCGTTTGGCTTGTATATATACATATATATATATGTTATATATAACGCATTATACAAGTATAAATGCTAAGGGAACATATATACTTTGCTACTTCCTCCATCGCCGCATTTGTGGAGTGCCCCTCCCCCATCTGTCGTGGAGTTGTATACAGGTGACCCCTCTCGCTCCACACACACTGGAGGATTCAATATATCGATATAGTGATATAGCAAATGGTAGACAGGAAGTGTGAACACTTATTTGTCTCTCTTTTATTTATTTTTTTGTACATTAGTTGTCCCAAGCAGGGGAAATCCCAGTCACAGACGACTGGTCTTCCCCACTGTGATACATAAAGCATTTTTTTTGTTTTTTTTTTGTTGGTCCATTAGTTGTTTAAGCAGGGGAAATTTCAGTCATAGACGACTGGTCTTCCTCATTCCACTGCTGGTCGATTGAAAGCCCGAGCCTACCAAGGGATTTTTAACCTCCCACACCACATAGACATGGTATGAGAGCAACCAGCCTTTGATGACACTGTAAGTTATACACAGCGGTGGAAATCCAAATTGGCAGAGCTGGGGGCACGGGGAATCGAACCGCCGACCCTCAGATTAGGAGTCCGACCTAGAAAAAAGTCAGACACTCTAACCACTCCACCACAGAGAACGCCATACGAGTATAAATGCATGGGTAACATGTACACCCTGTATTTTCTATATTTGTTTTTCAGGGAGAGGCGTTCTTTGGAGTAGAAAGCTTTAGCAGTGCAATTCCAGCTTTAGAATCCTGTTATTCCAGTGCCGGGTTCGAACCTGTGCCTCTTTTCAATTAATTGCAGGGATAGATTCATGGCGTCACTCACCAGAGGGCAGGCATGCGTATATAATTAACGTCGCATTTCCACTGCCGTGGTTACAGGATGCAGCTATCGTGGATTGATACCAGTTGTTGTTTGTTGTTGTTTTACGTCCTAGGAACATCTTAGGTTATATCAGGACGGGGATTGATAGACAAAGCTGTTTAGTGACCAAGTCTAGTTTGATATCAATCTGCGATAGGGAAGTCCTGTAAAGTGTAAGTTAACTGCAAGGGTGGAAAAAAGCCCACTTAATTGTTTTTTTATTACACCACCCTAGTGCTATGTTTATTATTAGTTGGAAATGGCAAGTGTTTTTTTTTTTTTACTTAACTTGAAATAAGCTGGGACTATTTTGTTCTCCATTTCTAAAATGAATGGACAAAGAAGAAAATGTGCCATGGCCGATCAATATCGTAATGAAAGTACATAAATAACATTTATTTGTATTTGTATGCAGACTCTTTAACCATGTCTCTGCTGTAGTTTTGTTGTTGTTCTTTTTTGTCCATACAATTCCACAATGGCAATGTGGTCTAACCAAAAATACAAAACAAAGCCTCAACCTGGGTTAGAAATAGACATGTACAGCAATGTGGTTTAACCAGAAATACAAAAACAAAGCATCAAGCTATGTTACAAACAGACGTGGACAGCAACGTGGTCTAACCGCAATGTGGTCTAACCAAAAACACAAAACAAAACTTCAACCTGTGTTAGAACTAGACATGTACAGCAATGTGGTTTAACTAGAAATACAAAAACAAAGCATCAAGCTATGTTACAAACAGACGTGGACAGCAACGTGGTCTAACCAGAAATACAAAACAAAGCATCAAGCTATGTTAGAAACAGATGTGGACAGCAACATGGTCTAACCAGAAATACAAAACAAAGCATCAAGCCACATTAGAAAGAGACATGGACAGCAAAGTGGTTTAACCAGAAATACAAAACAACGCTTCAACCTGTGTTAGAACTAGGCATGTACAGCAATGTGGTTTAACCAGAAATACAAAACAAAGCATCAAGCCATGTAAGAAACAGACGTGGACAGCAACGTGGTCTAACCAGAAATACAAAACAAAGCATCAAGCCACGTTAGAAAGAGACATGGACAGCAAAGTGGTTTAACCAGAAATACAAAACAACGCTTCAACCTGTGTTAGAACTAGACATGTACAGCAATGTGGTTTAACCAGAAATACAAAACAAAGCATCAAGCTATGTTACAAACAGACATGGACAGCAACGTGGTCTAACCAGAAATACAAAACAAAGTATCAAGCCACGTTAGAAAGAGACATGGACAGCAAAGTGGTCTAACCCGAAATACAAAACAAACCATCAAACTGTGTTAGAAACAGACGTGGACAGCAACGTGCTCTAACCAGAAATACAAAACAAAGCATCAAGCTATGTTAGAAACAGATGTGGACAGCAACATGGTTTAACCAGAAATACAAAACAAAGCATCAAGTCGAGTTAGAAATAGACATGTATGGCAATGTGGTCTAACCAAAAATACAAAAAGCACCAAGTCATGTTAGAAACAGACATGTACGGCAATGTGGTCTAACCGGAAGTACAGTAAACAATAAGAGTGACATACCTGCACTGAGACTGCGACTCTTGCGCCCCCTGTCGGGACTTCTCTGATCCTCAAAATCGGCCGCCAGGTTGCGTCTGGTCTTCCCGCCATCCGGTCCCCTGTAGACAAATAGTAAACACCCCTCTTAGTTACGGTAGTTAGTATAGCTCTACATCTGTACCTTGTTGATTCCAACAAAACTGGACCAACTTTGTTGTAATGAAACAAAAGGTTACCACTGTGCCCAATCTGTGTAGGGAGCGGGACGTAGCTTAGGCAGTAGAGTGTCAACCTGTGATGGTGTGGGTCATCCGATCGATCCTGTTCAGTGGATCCATTTGCAGTTTAAGCAATTTTCCATTCTAACCAGTGGTCCACATCTGGTTCATCAAAGGCTGTGGTATGTGCTTCCTCTCTGTGTGAAAGTGCATATAAAAGACCCCTTCCTGCTTATCGGAAAGAGTAGCCTATGTGGCGGCAGCGGGTTTCCTCCAAATAGATATGTCAGAATGACCATATCTTTGATGTCCAATAGCTGATAATAAAGATCAATGTGCTCTAATAAAAACAAGCTTTCGTGTCCAGTCTGTGCATGGCCTTATCGGGCGACTGAGCCATAACTGAGGCAAAGATAGATAAGGAATTTTCGCATTTTGTCCTACGCAACTCGGGGCTAGTCTTTAAACCCACCCACCTGACCTCGGAGGAGGGGAGGTAGCTCGGCTGCTACTAAAGTGGACGCGCTTTAGAGCAGGGGGGGGGGGCATTGTGGTGGGAAGGGAACCGTTGACACTATGACAGCCATGACATGCCTTCACCGCCAGGGACAGACAACAAGGATCTCCAGGGTCGGGGGTACTTGGGGCCTGCTGTCCCTCCTGGGTCGCTCAACAAACTACTCAACAATCACCGTCCTCAAATATCAAACCATACCACCCACCACGCGGTATACAGCGAAAAGGGGAGGGGGGAGGATTAAAATCCATCTTAGTAATCCCAAATTTAGCCCCCAGGTCGGTTGGATGGTTGTTGGCGTTTTTTTACGTACTGGCAACATCGACGGTCATATCAGGAGAGGTACTGACTTCTGACAGTGCGCACTCATGGGAACTTTATAGTGCTGCCCCACTGGGAGACCAGGCTGCCAGGACCAGGACCTGATATCCTGACACTGAGCCAACTAGTCCTTGCCCTATCCTAATAATGTCGAGCGTGTGACCTGTGATGCGACAAGTATACATTTTTAAGTCATTGGTTTGACTCGACCTAGGTCGAAGCGGTGTCAATTAGGGGGGGGGGTGCTACAACGTTATATTAATGAATGCACACATATAAACTGGTGCTAGCTATTTCACACTCGATGACGTGTTCACTGTTAGTGACGTACCCCCCCTCCATTTCCTCCTCCTCCAGGGCGTCTCCTCCAGGTGTAAATTAGCTCAGGCCTGACACGGTTCCCACATTAGCACTGCCAGCCTCGGCATGGTGCACCGCTACAATCAATCCTTAATGCCTGAGTGCCCAACTTCACACGCCCGCCCTGCCCGCCCTCCCTGCCCGCCAGCCCTGCCCGCCAGCCCTGCCCGTCCTACCTTCCCGCCTGCCCAGTCCGTCCTACCTGTCAGCCGGCCCTGCCCGCCCGCCCTGCCCACCCGCCCGCCCTCCCGTCCCGCCTGCCCAGTCCGTCCTACCTGTCAGCCCGCCCTGCCCTGCCCCACCCGCTCTACCTTCCCGCCCGCCCCCCTGCCCCCCCCCCCCCCCCCCCCTACCTGTCCGCCTGCCCCCCCCCCCCCGCCCGCCTGTCTACTTCCAGCCGCCCGCCTTGGCCGCCCCCGCCCGCCGGTCCTACCTTCCCACCCGCCCTGCCCGCCGGCCCTGCCCTGCTCGCCCTGCCCGCCGGGCCCGGGTAACCCAGTGCCGGTCTCTGTTGAATCACGAAACAAACATTACACTTCAGAAGCAAAGACACGCGGCGAGAAGTCTGCGCGTGTTCCGGGCAGGCAGGATGCCCATACCACCCCCCCCCCCCTCCCCGAGATCCTATCAACCACTTGTATATATGTATACATATATGTGTGTGGCGTGTGAATCATCAAAGTAATTCTACCTATAATATAAATCATATATCTTTGCTTCTGAAGTGTAAGTTACATATAGTATATGTAAAGATGGTTCGTAGAATTTCATTCAGCATCCTGCCTACTCGAAACACGCACAGTATTCTCTGGCCCTCTTTTCTTCCAAAGCATCTATATATATATATATATATATATATATATAATATATATATGTGTGTATATATATGTATATATATATATATATATATATATATATATATATGAAGTGGGCGAGTCTATGCTCGAGCTGTGACCGTTGCGGGCTTGGGTCGATCAACCCGCATTTAGAAATGCGGGCTGCTCGCCGAGACAGGCCTGCATTGGCCATCAAATGCGGGGCCGTGTTCACTGCTGTAATGCATTGCTAGGAGATGCAGGTTGCGACTTTCCTAGCAACGTAAGAAGGTCGAGCACTCGGGCTCCGACCGATCAGACGTGCTTCTACACGCTCTGATGTTTTAGACGAGATTTAGGCTTTAATTGTCGGAATTCCAAAATGTTTCTTGAATTAAATGAACGAAATGGGAAAGGGGCGTATTTATTCGTATCGATCATTATTAACGAACTTAGATTGTACCAGTAGGAACATGAATTCTTCAAGATTTATACTGCCTATTATGGATAAGCCTGAATAGACTTGTTTTCACCATTAGACAGTTTGTCAATAGAAAGCCCGAGCCTACACTTTTACTGACCCAAGGGATTTTTAACCTCCCACACCACATAGACATGGTATGAGAGCAACTGGCCTTTGATGATGCTGTAAGTTATCCACAGTGGTGGAAATCCAAATTGGCAGAGGTGGGGGCACGGGGAATCAAACCACCAACATTCAGATTAGGAGTCTGACCTAGAAAAAAGTCAGACACTCTAACCACTCCGCCACAGAGAACACCACAATAAAGTTGTGAGCTCAAAAAGTGATTCGAACGTTCCTTGTGCTCCCTGATATTCTCCAGTCCCTTAAGTATATTAACCGCTATGGTCAACTTGATATTCGATTATTCTATATGTAATTAAGGGCCTTCTGCCCAGCGGGCTGTACGAAGCCGATCAACCCCCCACCGGGAACACAGTAACCACCTTCTGAATAAAAGTACAAATTGCAATACTAACAAACCACTATCTAGTCTGTCCATTACCAGTGACATCGGTGACACTAAATATTGGGTGTCTGTTTTGGATCTAGATTATTGCAAGTAGCACACACAACCAACTGAATGGCGGGGAGGAGAGCCAGAGCATTAAGGGGAATAATTAATCCACGTCTATATAATGCGGGGAGAGGGTCGATCCGTAGCTCTATGGCACTCTGGCTGTCTGCCCTTAGCCCGGGATATACCACGACGAAGGCGGTCAACCGGCGACGGGACGAGAGGCGGCTGCAGCCCGCGGCAGGCCCAGGAAATTCACACAGAAATTATTATATAAAATAACACTTAGGCTTGCCTTAGGCTGAGAATGAAAAAGCAGAACAGTTAAATATATATATAATATGTGTATATAAAGTGTATATATATATATAATATATGTGTAAATTCCTCCGAGCTCGTGGAGGAGAGGCCCCACGCAGGAGATGGAGAGGTGCATGCTGGTACCGACCCCCACCCCCAGGGAAGGGGGGGGGGAGGAGTGCAACCCACTCCAGGTCTTATTACATACAATAACGGCTTATCACTATCCATATATATATATATAAATATATATATATATATATATTAGAAATGTGCCAAGATGCTCATACATATATATGGAGAGAAGCATCTTAACATGTTTTCAAAAACAATGATAAATATGGAAATCAATGTATTGGATTCACGGTTGTTGCTAACTAAATTATATAACACATTAACAATAACAGCGAGAGAGAGAGAGATATACTGTTTTTCACGACGGTCATTCAAACAAAAGAATCAGATAATACCTTATTAAAGTTTTAGTTGATCTAATATCATTAGTCCAATGTCATAGAAGGATACTACAATGTCGCTATAAGAAATGTGGCTTCTCGTGTGGCTTCTGTGTCTTTTATATTAGAGACGATACTTAGATGAATGGAACAATGCGGATCGAACAAAGTTCATTCTGTGAAGCCAGGCTTGGGAGTTTGGCAGTCCTCCTAGAGACGGTCGAGACGGGACAAGGTTATCCCCTGTCGCTCCCGTATTGGTCATACATTCTTGAAGCATAGTTTTATTTTGGCTGGGGACCGTCCACCTGAGTGTGAGCACTGCCGGTGTATACTGACAGTGTTTCACATTTTGGTGAGATGTCCTCACCTACAGCTGGTTACAGATGATGTATTTGGAAATGAGGGTGTGATGGAGTGTTTTAGATTCCATCCAAAACTCATTATTACATTTTGGGGGGAAACTGAGTTTTACCCTAAATTCATTTTCCATTTTTAACATGAAAAGTATTTTACTGTTGATTTTATTTATCATATACCACTTGGAATTTTACCACAGTTGTATGCTCTTTTGGCATACATTCCTATGCTCTATTTTACCTGTTTGAAATGTAATGTTTTAGTGAGATATGTTTAACCACTGTATGACCCCCGATAGCCGATGTCTACTTTTTGTGCTGGGGAGTCACTAAACAAACAAACTTTTACATTAAAATAAACACATATAGTATTTTTTATAATTACCAAAGGGTGTGTATACATATCTATATATATATATATATAATAGTGTACTCTATGTGTAAATTAAATAGCTAGGCTTCATAGAGCACATAGAAAGGTGGTTCTACAAGCCCAGAATTGCTATGTTATTTAGCGTGCATTATGGGCGTGTAGGGGAGATGAGGTGTTTGAAATTCTAAGTGACAACTTTAAAATGTTAGAAAATGGAAAATGGGGATTACAGGAAGGAGGAAAGATAATAGAAAAGGGAGTCAGGAGAAATCGGAGATTACACGGGGGCTGGTTGATTGGTGGTGGATACTGACAGGATACAGGAAATGGGACGGGCATTGGTAGGGAAAGCGGGAGGTGATGGGCGGGGGGGGGGGGGGCGGGGAAATAAGAGAAGGGAAACTTGGATGCACGGGCGGGCAGGCTGAGAGGCGGTAGGCTGCTGAGGGGGAGGTAGGCAGCTGAGGGGGAGGCGGCGGGCAGACTGAAGGGGGGGGGGTGGTAGGCAGGAATGGGGGAAGGCGGCGGGCAGGCTGAGAGGGGGAGGCGGTAGGCAGGCTGAGGGGGAGGCGGCGGGCAGGCTGAGAGGGGGAGGCTGTAGGCAGGCTGAGGGGAGGCGGTGGACAGGCTGAAGGGGGGAGGCGGTGGGTAGGCTGAGAGGGAGGCGTAGGCAGGCCTGAGGGGGGGGGGGGCGGCGGGCAGGATGAGAGGGGGACGCGGTAGGCAGGCTGAGGGGGAAAGCGGCAGGCAGGGTGGTGGGAGGCGGCGGCTGTGGGAGGCTAGGCGACGGGCAGGCTGAGAGGGGGAGGCGGTAGCAGAGGCTGAGGGGGAGGCGGCGGTAAGCTGAGGGGGAGCGGGGGCAAGCCTGAGAGGGGGGGGGGGCTGAGAGGGCAGGCGGTAGGCAGCTGAGGGGGGAAGCGGCAGGCAGGGTAGTGGGGAAGGAGGCTGTTGGGGGGAGGCGTGCGGGCAGGCTGAGAGGGGGAGGCGGCGGACAAGCTGAGGTGGGAGGCGGTGGGCAGGCTGGAGGGAGGCGGCGGGCAGGCTGGGAGGGGGAGGCGGCGGACAGGCTGAGAGTGGGAGGCGGTGGGCAGGCTGAGAGGGGAGGTGGTAGGCAGGCTGAGGGGGAGGCGGCGGGAAGGCTGAGGGGGGATGCGGCAGGCAGGCTGGGAGGGGGAGGCGTCAGACAGGCTGAGAGGGGGAGGCGTCGGGAAGGCGGTGAGCAGGCTGAGGGGGAGTTGGCGGGCAGGCTGAGGGGGGAGGCGGCGGGCAGGCTGAGGGGGAAGGCGGGCGGAGGGGACGTCGGGCCGCACCAGGGGGCATTGTCTAGAGCGGCCCTGCTGAGGCCCCATTCTTCACTCTCCGCCATTCTTCATCCCCCGCCACCGAGCACCCTGTCCCCGCCCCCCTTGCCTGCCCCCCCCCCCCCCCACACCCCCCGTACCCCTCCATCCATTTATCAGTCTCTGACACGCATTGCAATTTGTTCAAATTTGCCGATGGAATACGGCGAGTCAAAGGCTAAGTCAACACGTGTGTGTAGGGGTGGGAGTAAGTGGGTGTGTGGGTGAGTGGGTGTGTGGGGCGAGGGACGGTGGACGGCAGGGCGCACCGGCCCCCCGGGCTTTCCTTCCGGTCGGGCTCTGCGCACGCGCGCGCCCGGGCCCGGGCCCGAGCCCCCGTACTGTAAGTGAACTGAAAGGCGGGCCGGGACCAGCGCATCTCGTGATCTGATTTTGTCCGCTCCCAGTCGGATTCCTCCCTTTTGTGTCAGTCACAAAATGCGCCCGATATCGAATAACCACCACCCCTCCCCCCCCCCCCCCTCCCCAAGCCGCCTCCTCCTGCGCCTTCACCAATCCATCTCTCCTCCCTATTTCCCCCTCTCTTCCTCCCCCCTCCCCCCCCCCCACCTTCCTCCCTCTCCCATCTCTCCTCTTCCTCCTCCTCTATTAACGACTCGTCCTCCGTATCTTCCTCTCTCTCTTCAATCCTCTCTTCCCCTTTCTATTCCTCCCCCTCTCTCCCCCCTCCATTCCTCCTTCTCTTCCCCCTCTCTCCCTTCTCTCTTCCTCCTCATCTATCTACCGCTCTTCCCCCCTCTCTTCCTCCATTTCTTCACCCGTTTCTTCACCCCTCTTCCCTTTCCTCTCTCTCGCTCTTCGTCCATCAGATCTTCCGGCTTCCAATTCACCAACCACCCCCCCACCCGTCCTCGCCTCGCCCCCCCCCCCCCCCTCCTTCCCCTGCTTCCCCTTCGCTGCTGCTTAAATTCGCCGCCGATGACTTAAAATGTTATTAATTCTACGATTTCCTTCGACTCACTGCCCAAATATTTATCCTGCCCTACGCCTGCCCCACCTCCCCAAACCGTTATTGCACTCCCAATTGACTCACTGCACCCCCCCACCCCCCACACACACACACACCCACCCACCACATCACCATCCCCCCCGCACCTCCCACTCCCTCGTTTCCACTCGCAACACGGCTCTTCCGAGATGCCAGTTTCCTGTTCACCACCCCCCCCCCCCCCTCTAAGTGTCGGAGGGGGGGGGGGGATGAAATAGACTGCAGCACTTCACACTGCTACATATAGGAAGTGGTATTTTTGTTATATCAAATCTAGAACAGTTTCACTGTCATCTAATTCAGACACAAATTACAGCCAAGAACCAAACCAGGTTTGGTGATCAGGAACGACGCGCTTACAAGTTCAAAGTGAATTAAAGAATAACGCCTATGTAATGAATGATAGGGTTGGGAACCAGCCCTTCCCCTTTTCGCCCCACTTCTGGGTGTAAAGATAAATTCTGCTTACATTCTAAATACCATGTAAATACTCACATACACCTGACTAATATAATAACATTGACGCAGTCATATGACACCACTTACTGTTACAATATTGCTGTGGAACTTGTGGATTACAGAATTTCATTGTGTTATATGCTGCAAATTGTGTATTCAACAGGTATTGTATACGTTACTCTATATACCTTTTTTTGTAAATAATCCTGAATTGAAAATGGTTGGAAGACCAGTGCTTCAGCGCTGACATATTTACCACCAACAAAATGTATAGATATATATATCACACCAGGTCTGCAGAGAGTAACTCGGAATACTTCCCAACACCCTCTCCCCACCAACCCCCACCAACACTCTTACCTATCGGCTACATCAACTCCACCATCGCCATCACCATTCCCCCAGACCCCCCCCCCCCCCCACACACACAACACCCAGTCTCCCTCCCAGACACACTGCACCAACTCTATCATCGTAATAAGATTAGAACTAAAATACAATGCCAAGAGGGCCCAAAAAAACTAACATAGGCTACTAAACGTACCAACAGACTATCTATCTGCTACTGAAATGCAGACAAGGCTACTAAACATACCAACAGACTATCTATCTGCTACTGAAATGCAGACAATCAAATAACTTATCAGCGGCTACTATTTGATAAGATAACACCAACACTACAGCTGGCCAGCATTGAAAACAAGCCTGGGTACCCAGGCTTACATGCTATGGACAGTATAAATACAGCCTCAATAAAAAAAAAAAATCACCATCACCATTCCCCCTCCGCTACCCACACCTGGCCTCTCTCCCAGACAAACTGCACCAACTCTATCATCGCCATCACCATTCCCCCAGCCCCACCCACACCTGGCCTCTCTGCCAAACACACTGCACCAACTCTATCATCTCCATCGCCATTTCCGACATTGTCCCCTTCCTCATACCCCACATCCCCCAAACCACCCTCCACTCCCTCCGTCACACTGCACCACCTCCATCTCCCCTCCCCTCCCCCCCCCCTCCACCACCACACTCAGATATAAACTGCATCACCTCCATCATCGCTCTGAACGATCCCAACATCCTCCTTCCGCCTCACACATGTGAACACTGCACCATCTCTACCATCGCTCTACCCATACCCAACACCCCCACCCCGCACCTCTCACCCACACTGCACCACCTCTACCATCGCTCTCCCCATACCCAACACCCCCACCCCGCACCTCTCACCCACACTGCACCACCTCTACCCCCACACACCCCCCCACGCTCTCCCCATACCCAACACCCCCACCCCGCATCTCTCACCCACACTGCACCACCTCTATCATCGGCCTCTCCACTCAGGCCGTCCTTCCAGCGGCCCTCCCCCCTCCCCCTCCACCTCCCCCGGTCACTCCACCACAATTGCCTGTCCGGCAGCGCTGGGCGGCCCTGGGCTCAAATTTCCGCTCCCCATTTGGGCGGTGTGCGGATGAATTTGCGCCGCCCCATTAGGGCGTCGGCCGGCCGCACTCCCAGCTCGACCCGCGCGATCGCCAAACTTTTGAGCGGACCTCATTGCCTATTTATGATGGCCGCGTCGCTTTGATCGCAACGACAGCGCTTGCGGGACAGGGGCAGGGTGGGGCGGGACGGGGTGAGGCGGGACGGAACGGGCGGGGTGGGACGGGGTGAGGCGGGACGGGACGGGACGGGGCGGCGGGGCGGGACGAGACGAGACGGGGCGGGGCGGGTCGGCGGGGCGGGACGAGACGAGACGGGGCGGGGCGGGGCCGTACGGGGCGGGGCGGGACAGGAAGGGACGAGAAGGGACGGGACGGGACAGGACGGGTCGAGACGAGACGTGGCGGGACGGGGCTGGAAGGGACGGGACGTGAAGGGACGGGATGGGACGGGACGGGAGGCGACGGGACGGGAGGGGACGAGGCTGGACGGGATGCAGTCTCGGTGCATAGTCCCCTCCATCCTCTCCGGCATGAGGCCGAGCAGGGGGGAGGGGCTGTGGAGCACAAACTGGTATAGGACGGCTGCAGACTTATTATAACTCACCCCCCCCCCCCCCACCCATGGGCCTGCCCATCCCCGCCCCCCTCTCCGCCTCCAATACTCCCCCTCCCCGCCCAACCTCCCCATGCCCTCCTATCCACCCTCCTCTCCGCCCCCCTCTCCGCCCGACCTCCTCATGCTCCCCACCCCCTTTAGCCCCCCCTCTGCCCGGCCTTCTTATGCCCCCTCTCCACCCACTATGTCCCCTCTATCCCCTATACTCTCCTCTCCACCAGCCTCTCGGCCCGGCTTCCCATGCCCCACTCTCCCTCATATTCCCCCCCCCCTCGCCGGCCTCCCCCAATGCCTCCTCCCTTTCTCTCCACCACGACGAGGAAGGGAGGGGGGGGGGGGCGACCAGTGCGGGGTGGGAAGGGGGTGCAGATTTCAGTATCGGGTCGCCCGAGCGCTGCACACATCATCAGTGATGAGTAAGTATTTGGCCGGCATTAAATAGCATATTTTATCTGTTGACTCTGCCTCGTCACCCTAAATTTAAGTGGTGTGCACCCGATCCCACCCCCCGCCCTACAGCCATACCCACACACCCACACACCGATCTCAGCCCGATTCTGACTACAATGTAGTGTCAGCTGTTGATGCTTTTTTTTAAAGTCCTTTATTGGGTTTGTTCAAATGGTGTTTTTGTTATTGGTTTCTTTTGTCACAGATTCACCCATCTCTTACATCACGACTACAGCGCACGTGACCCAGCTGCTTCAGTGATGTGACCCGGAAGCTGGATGTAACATCCGGTTTCCGTATTGGAGGGCGCCATTTGCAATATGAGAATCCAGAATGCGGATATTTGGACAGGACTGCAATTATAATCGTGGACTAGGGAGAAGGAAGCAACATCCGGGTTCAGCAATCTTCACCTAATTATTCAGGATAAAAACGAGCTTAATGATGGAAATCTGATGTCTTCGTTTGGCACAAGCGAACGTGATAATCGTGGTAGGGTGTGGCGGGTGGGCCCTAGTCCACGATTACCCGAGGCTTTTACCTCAGGAAAACAAGAGTTATCCATCATCTGTACCCAGGTAAGATTCGTATAACTATACTATTTTACCTCGGTACAACGCCTCGGCTACTCGAGGCCGAAGGAGACCTTTACGTAGCCTCATTTTTATCCTCAATTATCTGATGAACATATAATAGTATCAGTAGTAATATCAAAAGTTTGTACATCTCACCCGATCTTGTTAGTTGGTGAGTAGGCGGGTTGCCACCCCGCTCGGTTTTTCGACTCGTTTGTTGTAGTGTTTAGCAAATGACTTGGCCGTCTTCCAGCCGGCGTGTATCAGGATTCTGCAAACTGAGATTCCTAACTTTCTTGCTTTGGAGACCATGGCCCCTCTTGTAGAGTGCAACGCATAGCGTTCTGTGTTTATGCCGGCCAATTTGAGTATAATAATAGTCCATCTGGCGAGTGTGTCGCACGAGATGGCTTTATGCGGTTTAATAAAGCTCACAAGTAGCTGCTTGGAATTTCGTATTCCCTTAGTCTTGGATATATATGTCCTAATGGCGGCAACTACACATCTTGTGGAAAGCTATCGAGATGGATGGAGGAGAGTGGATCTCCTGTCCTGTTTGATTTTAACAGTATGTCCAAATCAAACGTGGCCTCTTTCTTATCAATATCCAGGCCTTGCAAGGAGAGGGCTACAATTGTCTGTCCTCTATGTCCTGTTACTAATAGTAATAATACTGCTACTTTATAGCCTAACCGTTGGATAGTGAGAAATTTATTTTCAGGCCAAGATTGGAAAAGCTTGAATACTGTAGAAACATCCCAAAAGCGACTATATTTCGGTTTTGGGGGCTTTTCTTTCATAGATTGATCTCATGATCCAATGAATGACTTCGTGTTTGCCAATGGTTTGTCCTTCTATTCTTGGTACAATAATGGAGAGTGCGCAGCGCGCCGCATTTATGGCCCCATAACCAAGTCCATCATCTTCCAACATGCGCAGGAATCGGCCTACTTGCACGACAGTAGGAGCCATCGGTTTAACCTTTTGTATTAAACAATATACTCCCCATTTCTTAAGGTAAGTGGTATACATTTTAACAGTTCCTGGCCTCCAGGCATGGGAAATCAACCTTTCTTGGGTGATTTTATCAAGTCCGTATTTTTGTAAATACGCTCTTAGAAAATGAATGCCAGTAACGGGGTTGTGGACACATCCCCGAGGGTTGTCACTTTTCCTTGATGTTGTAGGTTTATTGGCCCTCGTGGGAATCTTAAAAACTTTTTGGCTTCCCACTTCACTATCGCTCGCCATGGCTGAGTGTTCCAGTCCGGGACTATCAGTACTGCATGGGTTTTGTCCAGCCTGATTTTTCTGGCTACCCTGCTGATTAGGCTAAATGGTGGAAAAATATAATAAAATGCGTTATTCCAAATAAGAGAAAAGGCATCCACTCACCAAGCGTGTGGCTCTGGATGCCAGGATACATATTTATCAAGTTTTTTGTTCCTACGAGAGGCAAAAAGATCTATGTCTGGAATTCCCCATTGATGACAAATTGTCTTAAATATGTCGGGACTGACTGACCATTCTAAATGATCATGGAAATGTCGGCTTTTATTGTCAGCTAATGTATTTAGTGTACCTGGGATATGAGCTACTGTTATCCAAAGGTGTTGTTTCTCTGCCCAATCCCAGATGAGTTTTGCGATGGCGTTGCAAGCCGAGGACTTTGTCCCTCCCATGTTACGGATATAGGCCATTGCTGTAGTATTATCCGTTAACACTTGGACAGTAAGTTTTTGTATTTTAACTAAACTTGTGAGACCTTGATAGATGGCTCTTAATTCTAGGACATTTATGTGATCTTCAATTTCGTTATCTAGCCAGCGGCCCCCTGTGGCTTCATTATCTCTGTGGGCGCCCCAACCCTCTAATGATGCATCAGTAGTGACTGTTGTGTTAGGTTCATCCATACGGATGGGATTATGGGAATTAATTAAATGTTGCATCCACCATTGGATGTTTGCATGTCCTGCTTTGGAAATTGTCATTAGGCATTCGAAATTGCCCTTGGCTTTAGTTAGGGCGATATTTTTATCTATTTCGAGTGATTTAATGTGTGCCTTTCCGTATAATACGGCTGGCGCATAAGCCACCATTAGGCCGATAAGCACTGCTACCTGCCTTATTTGTGGTCTTTTTATGTTTAATAGATCTGAGGATGTAGTAGTAAATTTGTCAATTTTGTCTGAAGTTAAGGAAATTGTCATTTGTTGTGTATTGATAATAAACCCCAAGAATTTCAAAAGGGGGGTAGGTTCTAGAACCGATTTTGTCTCGTGAATGAAAAAACCCAAGTGGGTCAAAGTGTTACATAAGTCGGTTATGGCTAAATGGCAATCATCCTCAGTGCGTGCTACGATAAATGAATCATCAATGTAAGGGAACATGACATGGCCTTTCTTGGCCATTTCAGCAGATACGGGTTTCAGTAGCATTGTAAACAAACGTGGGGCACAGGCTAGACCATTAGGTAAACAAGTAAATTGGTAAAGTTTGCCTTGCCAAATGAACCTAAGAAATTTTCTATGTGACTCATAGATCGGTATAGTATAGTAGGCGTCCTTCAGGTCTACACTTGCAAGCCAGGCTCCCGGCATTACTAGGTCACGGGCTGTCTCTAGAGAGAACATTTTGAAATGTTTGTATTCGACTAAGGTATTTAGAATAGTTAAGTCGAGGATCATCCTAATGACTCCGTTAGGTTTTGGCCTAGAGAAAATATTTGAAATATATTCTCCCTGTGTATGTTGAACGGTAGTAATAATACCTTTACTTTCAAAGTTGGTAACTTCTAGATCTAAGGCCAGTCTTTCGCCTGGTGTTAAGCGGTAGGGGAAAGGTACTTTATTTTGTATAGGGGTCTCTATAAATGGAATGAGGACCCCTCTAACAATGTCTAGGATTGTCTGATCTTGCGTGAGTTGCTCCCACTGTCTAATATGGTTAGCCACATTTCCCGCACAAAAGGGGCTTACACTAGGTCGTGTTGCAGGCTCTACTTGTTCCCCGGCTTGGGAAACGGCTTCTGGGAGGGGTTGTCCCTCCTGAAGGGGCGGTTGCCGTCGTTCCAGCCGTACTGGTTGCGTTGGCCTCTTCCTCTAGGCTGGTATTGGGTCCGGTTCCCGAATCGGTTTGCTGAGAAGCCGGTCCTGCGCCCTAGAAAATCTGATCTGGATTTCTTGAATTTCGAGGGGTTAGTGTCCTTCTTACTGTCGAGGTGTTTGGACTGCTTAGCGGCGGTTTCGACCTGTTTAAACAGGTATTGGAGTTGACGCCCAAACATCTTGGTGATATCTAGTGGCTTTCCTTTTATGGGCTTCGGAGCCAGGAAGAGTGTATACTCTTTGCCGTCATTGTCCACAACCTTCTTTGAACGTGCAACCTCTTTCCCTTCGTCGGTTGTGACCGATTTAAACACGTTCTCGAACCTGCGGTACGCGAGGAAGTTGCTAGTGGCAGTCAGAGCTGCGATGGCTGCGTTCATGTCCGGGGTAACTGTTGTGAACTTGTTACCCACCATCATGCGGTTAGCAACTGGCATGATGGCCGAGAGGGCTATCAGGACTCCTTTGTGCACTATGTGCAAGCACGATTCGAATTTCTTGCGATCCTCAATCATTTTCACGTCATCGTCCATTTCTTTGATGGTCGCCTGAGGAATACCTTTTATGCCAGTGTATTGTTCGGCCAGTTTTGTGAGGGTTTCTGCCGGTTTAAAGGCATCAAAATGGCCCCTCAGGTTTTTGCGCATAAGCGAACAGGTGTTGATTTGCTTTTTCTTGTCCGCTCGGATCTTTTTGGCGACTTTCTCGGTGATATCCGCGAAAGTGCCTGGATGCGGGTCATCAGACTCCGAGCCCATTGTGGTCGAGTCATTGGACGAGTCTGAGGAGGAAGATTTTGCTTTCTTTTTCTTGGACTTAGACTTCTTCTTCTTAGTCCTTTTGACCTTCCTTGTTTTGTTGCGGGCTTGGTAGTAGTCGTCGCCTTCTTCCCGATGATGATTTCTGAGTCCGTTGTTTGTGGTTCAGATAAGTCCTCCCAGTCTGATTGGTCGGAAGGTGAGGCCCGTTTAGTGGTCGTTTTAGGCGGCGGTGTTGGGAGCAGGTGTTGCAGCTGCTCACGAATGAGCCTCACCATCTGCTCATTGGGGTCTGGTTGGGAAGGCCCTGGCTCCGGGGAACGGTCACGTGACCCGCCCGATAAGAGACCCGGGATCGCGTCCCCCTCGCTGAGCGTGTGTGGAGCACCTTTGCTACCCCGCTTCGCGGCCATCTCGAGTCGTCTGAAAACAACCAAAAAGGGTGTTTAGCACAAACTCAAGGAATAACTGAACCAGTGGAACAGTGTGTAAGGGGCATGTAGCCCTTATAGGGTAAGAAAACTGTATTTACACCAGTTTTATACCAGGCGTGAGTAAGCTAAGGTATCACGAAAGCGTAACGGTCGGAGAACCGAACCGAAACGAATCGAGGGGTAGGGACCAGTGTACTGTCCCACCCACACTCTCTGTATCATAGACTTCTCCCCCCTGTGGCTTCAACGCCAACAAGTTGGAGAAAATATTATGAAACTCGGAGGTACGCCTCAGGAAAAACTATCATGACGACGAAATGGCTCCAGCCAACATGTCTCTCCGTTGGGCAACGGGCGGCAAAAATAAATGCTATCTAAGCGACGAAATGACTCCAGCCAACATGTCTCTCCGTTCGGCAACGGGCGGCAAAAACAAAATGGATGCCTCAAAACTACAGCACCGGATAAACACAACGCTTGTAATTTGTTACTTAATACAAGTAAGCTTTGTCTTAAAAAGCTGATAAGCGTGTGCTACAAACATTGATAAACAAGTATGCCAGTTTATGATCCGGTACTTACAGTAGAAATGAGTAAATCCGTGGTAAAAACTGCTGAGC